>PVKH010037923.1:0-11399 GCA_004027955.1 Chaetophractus vellerosus | reverse complement strand
AAATATCATTTCACACCTACTAGAATGGCCACTATTAACAAAACAGAAAACTACAAGTGTTGGAGAGAACATAGAGAGATAGGAACACTTATTCGCTGTTGGTGGGAACGTAGAATGTTACAGCCATTATGGAAGTCTGTTTGCTATTCCTGAGGAAGTTAGGTATAGATCTACCATGTGACCCAGCAATACTACTACTAGGTATATACCCAAAACAACTGAGAGCAGTGACACAGATATATGTACGTCAATGTTCATAGTGACAATTATTCATAATTGCCAAAAGATGGAAATAACTCAGGTGTCCATCAATGGCTAATGGATAAACAAACTATGGTATATTATTCAGCTGTAAGAAGAAATGAAGTTTGAAGCATATGACAATGTGGATGAACCTGGAGGACATTTATGTTGAATGAGGCAAGCCAGGCACAAAAGGACAAATATTGTATGATTTTGCTATTATGAACTAAATATAATGAGCAAACTCATGAAGTTAATAGCTAAGATATAAATCACCAGAGAAAAAGAATGTGGTTAGAGAATGGAAATTTGAGGTTTAATCTGTGCAGAATTGGTAAAAAGTAGTTTGTAAATGTTTGTAAATGAAATGAGATGGTGAAAGCACAGCATAGGATTTGTAATTAGTATTGCTAACATATAGGTATGATTGTAGTCTGTTTTTTGTTGTTTTTCTTTTTTGGGGAGTAATGAAAATGCTAATATGGATTGAAGTGATGAATGCACAAATCGATGATTATACCAAATGTCATTGATTTTACACTTTAGATATATTATGTGGTTTATGAACCAAAAAAAAAAATAACATGGTAATTGGGGGAAATGCACCAAACGCTTGATGCAGACTGTAGTTAATAGTAATACTTTGATGGTGCTCTTTCATAATTTGTTACAAATGTTTCATAACGATGCAAGGTATTTGTGGTGGTGATATATGGAAGCCCTGTAAGATGCTATGCATGCTTGTTTTGTAACTTCACAACTTTTACTATACATTTTTTGTTTATGTATGTTCATGTATGAATAGTATACTTCAATAAATTGTTTTTAAAATGAAAAAAAAAGTATTGAATAAAGGGTAGACTGTGGTTTGAAAAAAAAAGTATCCCTACAAAGGAATAATCTACTTTGTGGGTCATAAGCTCCTTGTCACTAAAGAGGTTAAAGCAGATCCTGAATAAACCTCTGTGAGAAATGTCAGAAATCCCATCAGGTCAAAGATTAAAATTAGTTCATAATTGTTCCCTCCAAATTAGAGGTGGCATTATTCTGATGAGTCCAGTTTTGGATTAATCCTATTTTCCGAAAGTAGAGAAGTGGGACTGCCTTTAAGTGCTTCACTGACCTTCAAAACTTGTTCAGAGGAACTCTCCACACTTACCTGTCACAGCATTACCTGTAATGTGGTGGCCATGGGCTAATTATTCCCTGGTTCTACTCTCTGGAGGAAATGCTAAGGAACATGGCATACCCACAGAGCCTGAACCTGAACCTGTGAGAAGGCTGCTGGTTGTCTCTTTTCTTCATCAATTGACGCAAACATCTCCTGCTAGAGGTCCATTTTTTACAACTGATAACGCTAGTGAAGCTGTGGCAGACACTTTCCATTATCAACCATTTCTCCCAATCACTTTCTGCTTGGTCATGCAATGGAAGAGTCCTGTGGTGATATTCCTGGAAAAACCTTTTTCAGGCATTGCCACTTCATCCTTTTTCAGGCCTTAATCATGAAAACTGATCTTGGAGCTGCTATAGCGAATGTGCAGCCACGAGGAAAAGCCCCTCGAGAACTGTGAAGACATCAGCGCCAACAACTGCCTTACAAATGCTCTCCATCTATTTATCTGAACATATGGGCTCAGATTTTTTTGCCACCAGCAGCTGAAAGCATTCCTGACTGAGATATGATCCTTCATGATTCCCCCCCTTGGGAATGTAATATTTCTAGCCATATGATTGCTTACACATCCTGTACAACTAATTCTTTAAAGCAATTTGCATTTGTAACTTAGAGCTCTGAGGAATATATCAGATTTATATGGAATTATAGAATCTTAGAGATAGAAGGAATCTTTAGAGATTAGCAAATTTAAAAGTCTCACAAGCTTAGGAATTTTCTTCTATAGAGTTCCTGATAAATAGTCATTCATTCATTCATACTGTAATGACAAAATATTTATTGAGTCCCTGCCATATTTTAATGTCTTCTTGAGGGATCTTAGTACCTATCAAAGTATCCTTTGGATTTCTCCAATTGATAGAAAATTCTTTCTTTTACGAGCCAAAATATTTTTCTTTTCTAGATGATATATATATATATTAATCAATTTTATTGATACATATTAATAAAGCACACAATTCATCCAAGGTGTACAATCAGATATACATGTTTTTAAAAATGTGTTTTAGTTTTGGAGTATGTGATCTTTGTTATCTATCTGAATATGTAGAACTGTCTGAAATAGTTATTAATACAATTTGTGGGAAAACGGCTTGTCACAATAGAAGCCACATGATCTTTGACAGTTTGCAGAATCTGTTCGCACTGCCTCTTACTAGCTGTGTGACTTTGGGCAAATTATTTGTGATGGTTATTTTCTGCCTCCCAACCCTGCTCCCACCCCCAACTTCTCCATGCCTCATTTGTCAGAGTGCATCCCTTAGGCTCTTTGCTCTCTGGCACTGGGTGATTTGGTCAGTGGGAGGCCTCAGCAGGGGATTAGAGGATGGGAGGAGAGAGGGCAGGGTATTTGTTCTTCCAGCTGGCTTCCTTCTTTCCCCATGCTTCAGGCAGTGGCTGCATTCCTTTGAAGCTGTAACTTCTTTAGGGTGGTCTTTCTTCCTTCAATGATGTCCCTTCTGGTAACATCTATCTCTACCTTTTGGGCTTACATGTGGCATTGGCTCCCTGCTGTTGCATGTTCCTATGGACATTACTGTATGTTTGTTCCGTGGTGTTTGACCATCCCTTATTGGTTTCCTTACTTCTGTTCTCACCTTTGGAAATTGCCTCTTTTGGACATGTAATCTGTTTCTTGCTGGGTTCCCAACTCCTACAGTATTAAATCTCTCTCAGCCTCAGTTTACTCACATGCATGGGGATACTAATTACTAATAGCTACATCAAAGAGTTCCTGTGAGGGATTAAATGAGATTACCTCTGTAATACAATTACCCATAGTAAGTATCACATGGTAAGTGTTCCTCAAATAAAAGTCTGCATGAATATTACTGTTGAAAACATAATTAGCATAGTAGGGAGTGCACCAAGGGCATACTTTCCATTTTTACATATTGGCAGGGGCCTGTTTTCAATATAAATATAGCCTAGCACATAGGAGTAGAGAGAACATGCTATTATATCAATGATTGCAAGTATAACGAGGAGCATTGCTTCTCTTAAGATCCTCACTCTCCCCTACCAAGCCAATCTATCTTTTTCTTCCTGGGTGTCTGCACATTCAAGCATGAGTAATAAGTAATACTTCACAAGCTGAAAGCAGTGCCACCTGCACTTTATGACCAATACAATTACCTGATGAAAGGCAATTTGAAACACCATAGCACTACCATTGATTCTATTTTTATCTTTATTTTTACTTTTTCTTGGTAATTTGAAAGTCTGGATGAAATGTTTATTTGCATGGGACAAACTTTCACATAAAGAAAATCTTTATGCACTTTCTTCCCAATGTACATCCCACAGCTCCCCCTAGAATTTGCACATACATCTATCTATAACTTTTGCAATTGTTTTATAGTTAGTTGCTTGCATAGTGCTCTTCTCTGTGAGACTTTTTTTTTAACCTGCAGCACCTGGTAGAGTGCTTTGCACACAGTAGGCATTCATTAAATGTTTGTTGAATGAAGGACACCAATAATAAGGTAGCAGGGACTATTACTTTTATTTAGTCTCCACAGTAAGATGCAGATGGCTCGGCAGATGGCATGTAAGGTCATGTAATAATGCCTTCCTAGGGAGCCTGAAGTTATTCATGGGAAGACACTGCGTCACTGCTGTGACCAGCTTGAGCGCTCCTGTGAATCTGAGCAGACACATTAGCTAGCAATACAATGATTAATGGAGTCGGGGGGAGTTGTTTCCCTGCTGTGAAACAAAACTATAAAACAGTAAAAAGAAATTAATGGCCTGAGGACACCAGAAAAAGTCGATAAAGCCGTATCTTAAGGTGAACTATGTACAATCAGGGTCAAACTCACAAAAAATAATGTTAGCACTTTTTTTTCCCTGACTGAGATCATTTGGGGTTAGATGTTGAACATACTAAATTAATGGGAAAGTCAGGAAATATGATTATAAATTATTTAAGATCATACCAGCAAACATATCCAATATATAAAAGAATTCTTTTATATTGACTGCTGTCATTATCCAAAAGATATGCAGCGACGTATACAGAATAGGTACTATATACTTCCTGATCAATCCATCATGAAGCAAAGGGAGTAGCATTTGTAGTCTTTACCCTCTAAACATTAATTTCTAATGCAAAGAAAATGTCAATATTAAATGCCTGAAGCGCACAGAACATGTCATACTTCCTTTTACTTGGGCTTCTGCCAATGTTGTACCTCTGCTTAAAATGCTCCTCTTCCTTTATCGATCTAAATCCTGAATGTGAAGCTTTCCACGGTTACACTAAGACCAGGATAATTGCCCCTCTTGTGTACTTCCCCTTTTAAAGTACTTTTCCAGAGGAGGCTTTGTCAGAAGATTTAATAAATAATATCACCTGCAAATTCACAGATAGCTAGTTAAAATTATTTTCAAACAATCTAGTCTTCCATTATTTTTTTCCTGAAAGTCATGGTAGTACTGGAGGTACCCCAAGAGATTACCTGATTCCGCTCCTTCTCTACTCTATTACCACAAAGAAGCAGATTCCTTCTGGTGGATACTTTGATGGGAGGTACAGAATATGAAGTAAAGGACTTATTCACCCAGCTTTTGGACATATTGTGGCAGGCAGCCCTCAGCTAAAGAGCTGGCTTTCTGCAGTGACCCATTTCCCTTTCCCCAAGTTTGGGCAGCTTTAAAGGATTATTCCATCTCCAGCATTCTCCATAGGGTTTTCTGAGACTGCAGTACTACACATTTCTCTGCCAACTTCTGCTTCCTTCCCTCACCTTCTTTTCTGGAGATGTGAGCCAAAGAGCTCTCCCTAATAAAGCACTTACATGCTAATCTCTATCAGAAATTTTGCTTCACAGGGAACCCAATCTGTAAGTGGGTAGCAAGAGGGGCCCAAGAAAATACACACTAGGATAGGATTTTGGAGCTGGATCACACACTGGCATGACAGGCAAGAAGCCCCATCACTGTTGGTAGGTGGAGCACAGAGAGCTCCTGGAACAAGATTTAAGTGCAATTGCTAAGACTTTTACCTCTAGAGAACCGGCTCACAGGTGGAAAGGAATGCACTTGTTGTTGTGATATTTTAGGCGTTTGAGAAATAATAATAATTATAAGGAAGAAGGAGCTGGATGGCTTTTGTTGGGCTTGATTTATGCTTTTGAAAAATAGAACAAAAATCTGAGAATGATTAATCTTTATTAAAAAAGTAAGCATGAAGGGAGCAGATGTAGCTCAGTGGTTGGTTGAGTGCCTGTCTTCAACATATGAGATCCTGGTTCATTTCCTGGTACCTCCTTAAAAAAAGAAAAGTTAAGCATGAAATCCAGAGGTCCTCCTTGGTAGCATAAAAGAAACTCTTATCTCCTACAGCAGAGGGTAGAAAAACTGAGGACCAGGCCCAGGACTACTGAAATCCAAAAAAGGTTAAACTCTGTCTAATATAGCACTGCTATGACAAGATCAGAGCTCATGGGGTTGATGCCCTAAAATACTTGAATCCTCATATCCCCTTGAGCCCTCTGGGCCTTCAGAAAAGGCCTACTCCTCCATATAAAAGACAAGGTATGCCCCACCTACCCCCAGTTGATGTATCCCCCACTTAAAAATGATGCAGAGTCCTCTCTCCCTGAAGATGATATATGTTAACACCCTTCCCCCTACTTGCTAGGGTTGAGTTACAATATAACCACAGCCAGGGATGTGATATGCAAGGGGTGTTTTTTTTGTTTTTTTTTTTTTTTTTGTCTATCTTCCACCACATGGTTTACTGTGTTATACAATCTCTTGCATGTACAACCTATCCAAGGTATACACTCAGTGTTTCTCTTTCATCACAGGGTTCTGCAGTCATCACCTCAGTAAATATTTGAATGTTTTACTTAGTCCAAAAGAAAAAATTCTATACCCCCTATTATTGACCCTTAACATGAATATAGTACCTTCTTTGACATCGATGCAAGAATATTATAATATTGCTGTTAACTATAAGTCACACTAATCATATTTCCCCCCTGGCATCACTATATTCTTACCACCTTGTAATAGTGATGTACATTTGTTCTAGTTAATAGAAGAGCATTATTTTATTTGTACTATTAACCACAATCCTCATCCACCTCCAGGTTCATTATGTAATTCTGTTCCTAGATTATTCTCTAGATTTCTTTCAACTGACAGTCACACCCCTGTACTACCCATTTCAGCCACAAACCCATTTATAAACCAGCCTTATTAGTTACACTCATTATAACACGTTACCATCAACTCTATCCATTTTTAAACTTTTACAGTCAAGCTAATTAAAAATTCTACATATATTAAACATCAGCACTCCTTCTCAGCCCTCATCCTACCTCCTAGTAACATATATTATAGGTTTTAACTCTATGTGTTTATTCTTCATATTTAGTTCATATGAGTGAGACCATACAATATTTGTCCTTTTGTATATGGCTCTTTTCACTCAGCATACTGTCTTCAAGGTTTATCTGTCCCAATTTCATTTTTTTTTTGCAGGTGTTTTTTTTTAAATTAATTTTGTTTTTTTTAGGATACATCGATTACATAAATGTCACACAGATATTTTAGGGGTACCCATATGCCCCACCTCCCACACCATTCTTGATAAGGAAGGATAAAGGCTAGATTCCAAATTGCTGCAGGACTGGCTGACATGCACTCTTAGGAGCTGAAAGAGTGCTAATGGCACTGGATTTTGCAGGTGTTTGATCAGGTTAGGCAGGACATAAGGGTTGGATAAGAGAGAGTTTGTTTATTTGGGATAACTTTTCTGAGATACAGGGTTTAACACCCTGGCAAAGACTCGGGGAGATGGTGAAAACAAGCTGCTAGTCATTGCCCATACATGAGGTAGAAATGCCAGAATTGCCATGATATATAGTGGAGAAAGAGATTAAAAAGCTCAGAGATGTGGGTTTGCTGGAGTGACTATCCTACGAAGATTTTATTCAAGGCCAGAAATCCAACCAGGAGTCTATGCTCCACAGAAGAGCTCAGAAAATACAGCATACACCAAAGCCATAAAGAATATACAGTGAGAGGGTGCCAGAATCACTGAAAAGTTCAAGGGTAGTTTTCTTCTCTAGGCTAGGGTTAATGCCAAGACCTGTCATTACAAAACTTGGCTTATGAATTCTAGTATGGATAATAAGACTCCTGAAACAACAGAGTCCAGTGTCAGTACTTAACAACCAGAAGTCATGTAGACACAATGAGAGGCAAATTTTGAAGAGCTGCCAGGTGGGGCCTGACTTTCAGAGAATTATGAAAATGGTTATTAAAACATGGTTTCCTTAGGGACGAAAATGATGGGCACCTAGTAAAAGTACTACTCAAACTGTGGAACTAAAAGAAACCACAAAAGAATGATTAGGAGGTTGAGGATAGTTGGGATGTTGAGGGTGATTGCCCCCCAAAAAGTTACAATCCCTTACCCAGACCTCAGTCAGTTGTTTATTAGACCTGAAACCTACTGATTGAAGGAGAGATCTGATTCCCAGAAGAAAGAACACTGCAACACCACAGCAAGTATACATATTCTCTCAGCCTTCCCCAGTTCTTAGTTTTAAGACACTAAGTTTTGGTGTGGTCTGTTATACAGCAACTGATACAGCCACTCTGGAAACTTTGTGCATGGGACCACTGAGCAAGCACTCAGGTGACAGGGAAATGATCCAGAGTGAATCCTCTTTCTGCCTGGTTATGAAACATCTTTTCCAAAGTGGGAGCCTTTGGTGCTAATGCATATGACAAACACCTAGCTTGTAGTCTGGGTGTATCCATAACTTTTTCACAACTTGTGAAAGGATTATATTCACTAATCCTTTCTTGTTTGTTTTTTTTCCAAGTTGCTGACCATCAAGCCAAATTATTAGCTCTTCATAAATTTGTGTAGATTTTAGGCCATCTCTCCTTTTAGGCAGAGGACAATAATATATATTGCCCCAGGCTTTGCTTATTGATAGGATTTCCCTTATTTGCAGTCTTTCAGGTCGCACATAGTGGGGATGTAATTCTGCATAAGCCTCTGCCAGCTGATACCAGCATATAGAGCAGAATCATCCATAAACCACATAGCTTTGGATAGAAGAGGAGATTGAGGTGCATCTGGACTAGATACACAGGTCCATGCCCTGAGACGAGAATTGGGGGTTGGAGTGTCTCATTTGTTCTTTAAGCTGGCAAGTTGCTATATGGTACATTGTAGGAACACAGACTCAGGTACAACAGAAACTTTTTCAGCAAATGACTGCTTTATTACTTACACAGCACTAAGGTTCGAAAAGAGCAGGGGAAGAGATCCCATTGTGGTTGATCACCCAGGAAGGCCAACTCCTCAGGTCAGGGTCAGTGGATGGCAGCTTTGCATGCTGTGCTTCACACTGGAGACAAGAGACACCTGTACTGCCTGAGTACAGATGTATTTATATACCCCAGGCGGAGGAGTCTGTTCCCTACTACCACCGCCACTAGGCAAAACACATGTACCAAGAAAACTTTGGACACAGTTCCCACACTGATAAGCAGCTAGGGCTGCTTGTACCTGTTTGGGGTTTAAGGTAGGGTCAGTCTCTTCCATGTTCCATTAGAGTATTAGACCTAGAGTCTCTCCTGGGCTGCAAAATGAAAACATATTGAAACATTGAGACATCAGCAAACAAAAGGAGGATAGGTGAGGGCTGGAGATGGCCTTGGTGCATGCCCAAGACTTCCCCAGCACAAACCTCTAAAGTCTTGCTTTTGGTGGGCATTTCATTCCAATGGAACCCAAGGAATAGTTTTATTAGCCGTTTTTCTATAGTAGTTCATGCGTTGCCAGTTTCCCATCTATTAAGATTGACTTTATACAGCTACAGCCACTCCTGTTACCATTTTCTGTAAACATCAGGGTTCTTAAATACTCACAACAGAAACTAACTGTCTGAATTAAGTTGAAAAATAATGTATTAAACAGATAACGGGTAATTTGAGGAATTTGAGCAAAGACAAGGAAGCAGCTCAGAACATGGCTAAGTATAGAAGATGACTGTGCAACCAGAATAAAAAATGAAAACCAGTCCTGAGAACTGGTCGAGTGAGAATACTGGTGGTATTGCCACCAGGCACCAATGCTGCACCTTGTACCCACACCATCGCTGGCACTGGGCACTGGTTTTCACCATGGTGATAATGCCAGTCGTACCTCTGGAAGATCTGAGTGGTTTGTTACACCAAATATGTACCTCTGGGTGTTACCGTTGGAGCTTCTGCAACAGAAACAATTCTCCAGTGCCCCTGCTTCCTTAGGTCATGAGCTCCAGGCTCCAAATCCAACACAGGTGCATTTGATTGGTCGAGCCTGGATCACATGTCTGCACAGTAGTTGCCATGGGGCCTTGGAATGCAACTAACCCCACTTTTTGGCTCTTTTTTTAGTGGCAGATGGACTCTGCTTCCTATCAAGACTTATGTTCAGAGAGATAATTTCCAAACATACAAACAAGGTTCAGATACCAGGGAAGGAAGAATTAGAGAAATGTTCTCTACATAAGATCCCACTGCTCTTTTTGTCCCTGGAAGAGCTCCCCCTCTATATGGTGGTGTGTATAAATCTTCTTCAGTAATCCATTTACACTAAGGATTTGAGAATACACTTCATACTCTTGAACATTTTACCCAGTGAACTGAACTTGCAGACATGCTTTGAAGAATTACAAAGCTGAATAACTAAGTAAGGTATTATATTTTTTCAGGTGGAGGAATTTGTACAAAGAGAAATCCAAGTTACAAGAGCACACAAATGTTTTGAGTTTGAGAGCTATTTAAGTTCCAGTAACTAAAGTCCATAAACAGTTCTATAGAGTTGGAAATTGGCCCTTTATTGTACAAATGAAAATGAGTTATGAAAAAAACCTGCATCAGAGCCATAAGAAATGAAGTAAACAAATTCAGATTAATAAAACTGAGCTATTATTTTAAGGATATTAGAATCTGAACTTAAAGTCTTTCATAAAAGAGTGAGTCACAATGGATGAAAAATAATTTTACATTTTCTGAGACAACTTCAAATGAGAGGTTTAAAATATGATTTGGCCTCTAGCCTCCTTTTCATTTACAGACACTACTAAATATGAGGGAGAGATTAAAATCTGAATACATACATTATGGAAGACAGGAAAGGTAGGTTTAAAAAAATCTTTTTAGCCATGGCTGATGGCATTAATGACTAAAAGAAAATTCCCACAGATTTGTCTAATGACTGGGCCTTACTTCACCACCCCATCTCAAGCCTATGTATTAACATAGGCTTGGGTCAGGAAATCTTCCCCATATGGATGTATGAAGAAGGTAGGTGGGTGTTCAGAAAATCTGAAAAGGTCTTAGTGCCCTTCAGAATTATTGCAAGCACCATGCAGAGGGCCTTAAATGCAGGTTCTCAATACCTCCAAGGAATTATGCATGTAGATCAGAGTGATGCATGTGATGCCATTTAGGCTTACAGAAGCCAAAGAGTTTCTAGGATTATTGTCCCAAGGCTTAGACAAGTAGCCCTCACCAGGTCACCTGCCAGCAGTAGGTTTTCAGGTTCTCCTATTCCTGTTAAGATTCTCTCTTTCTCTTTCTCTAATCATCATCTATCTAATTTGTTTTTAACTTTTTATTTTGAAATACTTTCAAACTCACATGACAAATCCCATACAGAGAACTCCCCACCCCTCCCAGATACCCGGATCCACCAATTTTAACATTTTGACACATTTACTTGATCTTTCTTTCTATCTATCATCTATCTATCTATCTATCTATCTATCTATCTATCTATCTATCTATCTATCTACCTACCTACCTATCTACCTACCTACCTACCTACCTACCTACCTACACCTGAGTATAGGATATATGCATTATGCTCCTTGAACACTTAATACTATCAAGTACATTTCCTAAGAATAAGGTCACTTATGTTACCATCTTTGGTGCAGTTGTCAAGTTCAAGAAATTT
>PVKH010037922.1:0-11394 GCA_004027955.1 Chaetophractus vellerosus | reverse complement strand
AACAAAGGAACCTGGAAGCCTGAACCCTGGAGACGTCGGCAGCCATCTTCCTCCAGGACATGGACTTTGGTATGGGAGGAAATTTATGCTTTGTGGCCTGGTAACTGTAAGCTTCTACCCCAAATAAATACCCTTTATAAAGACCGACCAATCTCTGGTATATTTCAAAAGGCACTCCTGTGGCTGACCAAAACACTCTGTATCCCCAGACCTTGGACTGGTACCAGATCTGGACACTTATTCCTAGTTAAATGTGCAATGGACCATGAATACGCAGTTTTTAATCAAGGGGCACATTGGTCTTTAAGTATAAAATTATTTTTACTACACTAACTCTGGCTCTTGAAAGTCATAGAGACAGAACTTTATCCCTCTATCTTTTCTTTAGAACATGATATAATCAAAACCCTGACAACAAAACTAATTTGGAACTTGTAATTACAAGGTTGAAATTAAACCTCATCCTTTAACAGCAATAATCTCTGATAAGTATATTCTGAAGTGAAATTGCACACTAAACCAAGGCTTAAATTATGGCTTGAGATGTGTTAAAACATTGCTGAAAAATTACTTTTGAGCTGGAATGAGTATTTAACTCTTGCTCTATTATTTTTAAAGGACCAAAGCCATTGATAACATTTCTTAAAAGTTTGAAAACAGTTGTTCAGATTTTATACAGTTTTCAGACTTCTCTTTATCTCTTGAAATTCTATGGGAAAATAAGAACCAGATGGTTTTGTGGAGGTAGGAAAGTTTCAAATTATCTTATTCTTCCAGGAGCATGTGGACTAGTATTTATTATGACAGCAGTACTGTAAAAGCCAATTTTATACTCTGGGTAAATTACTTCATAGAAAATGATCCTCCCTTACCTCACACTTCAGAGCAGCCCTCCTCTCTGAATCAGTGACACGTGAACCTTAGCGCTAAGAAAAACATTTCCATTTCATTTAGTATTTTTATAGTTCACGTTAGCAGCTAGCGCCAGACATTGTTCTGGAAGTTTCCATCTCCGGAGGAGTTGCGCTCACCATGGGGTAACTTTTCTTTAATTGGTTTCCAATTGACAATTTCATAGAGCAGTCAGCATCCACTTTCATAATTGAGTCTGAATCTGACTTAAATGTTTAAAAGCAGATACAAGTTCTTTGAAATGGTATTCTAAAGAGGAACTGTCAAGGCTATTGGCTTCTGTGAAAAGAAACAGAAAGAAAACAAATATATTCAGTACATTGTCAAGGAAAACCTTCTGCAACCATGCTGATGGCTGTTCTTGCTTTCTCAATTCTTATTCTATTGATGGCTTCTTGTGAGACTGTGTTCCTTTCTGTACTTGGTGAGACAAAGAACCCAGCTGCATGCATTCAAACATACTCAGACTATTGGCAAGGAGTGCTGTCATCCCCACTTAGAGATTGGTATCACTTTTATCCTTGAGGCGTACACTGAACAATTTTGTTGGGATTTCACAAGAAACAGATGTTAAAAGAAGTTCCTAATTGAGGACATATTTGCCTAAATAACTGTTGGTAAGGAAATGCAGCTGGGCTTCTCCGATATGGCTTTTTTTATTTGAAAGAGGTGGCAACATTATATTATATGGAAGAGAAAGGTCAGTGTGTTTAACTCTGGTGAAGAAAAAAATGGTACATGAGTTCACACATCTTTAACTCATTCTTTTTTTTATTTTTAAAGAAGTTTTAATAACAAAAAAATTACATCACAAATAGAGGGGATTCCCATATATCCCACCCCCTCCTCCTCTCATATTTTCCACTATCAATAATATCTTTAATTAACGTGGTACATTTGTTACAATTGATGAACAAGTATTGAAGCATTGCTACTAACCATGGTCTATAGTTTACATTATGGTTTACACCCTGCAATTTTATAGGTTTTGACAAAAATGTATAATGACCTATATCTGTCATTGCAATATCATGCAGAACAATTCCAATGTCCCCAAAATGTCCCTTGTTATACCTATTCTTCCCTCTTCTCTGTTGACCATATCTTTATGTCAATGTTACAAGTTCTTCCATTACTAGAAGAATAAGAATTCTACTTTGTTCTAGTTGCATTCCCCCCTTATGTTTGTTTTTTGCTCATTCTTGAGGACTTTAGGGTGGTGAACCCACTCTGTTCTGATTGAGAGGGGGCTTAGATCCCATGGGGCAGATGGATGAAACTGTCTTGCTTGCAGCTGTACATACGCTCTGGTTCATGGGATGGGCATTGTCCATTTTCATCTTTTTGTTAGTTGTCCTGGGCAAGTCCAATGAACTGGAGAGTAGGTGTTGGCTGCAACTCTGCTGAGATTCAAGGCTCAACTGACATATGAACAGACCAAAGACTTTTGTATTTAATGGGTGGTAAGATTTCCTCCTTTTCTCTATCTCTGGGATATGAAAAGGGAGCACAGCTGGGACAGGGTCTTTATATTCCCATTTGATGTCCCAGAAATAGAGAAAAGAAGGAACTCTCACCACCAATTTCTAGTAAATCTCCAGAATAAAGACTCTTCAATTTTTTTTTTCTGATCACTGAACCAACTCTTTTTCCTGGGATCCACTCCAAGGGCTTCTAAATGAAGTCTTCCTCTTTTAGGGATGCCAGGATCATAGTGGGCATAATTGCATAGTACCAAGTACCTACATAATACAGCTTTAAACAGGAATATGCTTGGTCTGTGCTAGCACTGTTGCTTTCTCACTGTGAGCCCCACGGAATGTGCTCCGTGTTTATTTTATAGCCCAGCTCTTGCTAGATAGACGTAGGCGACCTTAGGCAGCTTGGAAGGAAAGCCCCAGTCCTGAGACTTGGGCAACCAGGAAAGTGGTACTTAGATGAGACCTCTGACTCAGCCTGGAGCCCTGATATAATGGGGCTTCTATACCAAGGCCTTCGTCTTAATGGTCCCCTGGCCTCAGAGCCCACCCCTCCTTTACCAGCTCTCACTGGGCCACAGGTTTCTTACCGTAAATTTCAATCTCCTCAGTGATTGTGAGGATTATCAAATACTATTCATGTAAAGCACATAGCATAAGGTCAAGCCATCGATGAATATGAGTTATGATATTTGTTGTCTTCAAGAGTCAACCTTGTGTACAAATACCACTTTCTCAGTGAGAAACCAGCAACAGAACATCTACCACCTTCCTGCCTGGCTTTAACTCTCAGCTTGTGGCATCCTCTGCCTCTACTGCTGTGATAGGGAACACAGAGGGAAGTGATCAAAACACCCCCAAAAGGATTCTTATACCCCCAGGCCATACACAGTGAACCTTTCGTGAAAAGTGTGGTAAAGTGACGTTCAGGCCCGGGAGTCAGCACTAACTGAGCTCTCAGAACTGGCTGTATGCTTGAGTCTGCGCGGTCCTGGTGTTTCCAGGGGAAGAACTGGGTCTATCACTTGCTCTCATTGTGCATTGAATCAAGGCAACTTGCTGTAGGGAAGGAGATCAGCCCCACTGTTAACTGTTGTGGGTCACCAATATGAAAAAGAGCCTAAACAATGTGAATGGACTAGTTGGTTTGGTTCAATAAGCAGCATACCTGTGCTGATCACTGGTTCCCTTTAAATTCTGAGCAGAGCATAACCAGACTGTTCAATGATGAAATTGTAAGTTACCTTCTGCTTCTGATGATGGCAACATGTGCATATGCTCAGAAAACTTTTATGCATTGTCACTTTGCCATGTTCATATGAACATGAAGAATAATCCAAGTTACCACTGTAGTACTTGAATTCCTGCTTCCCTCATCGTGCAGGCTTGTGGTGTGCTATTTCTGGAGGCACTGTGTGTGTGTGTGTCTGTGTGTGTCTGTGTATACAGGGTATACACCTGAGGCAGGTGGGGGAGGTAATATTATTGAGGGAGGTTTGGCAGTTTGATAATGTTTATGAATTCCAAAAATAGATATTGGATTATGTTTATAAACTGGTCTGTCCCTCCAGGCAAATTAGATTACATTGGATTCAGAGGTTTCACGTTTACTTGATTAAATAATAATTAAGATTTTGATTGGGCCACATCAGTAGGATGTTGCTTCCCTGCCCCCTTGGTGGGTAAGGACTCACAGAGAAACCACACTTCAGAGAAGGGAGGTTGGAGCTTTGAGCTGGAGTCCGGCAAGTAAGCACACAGAGGAGTACAGCAGCTAAACCTGGATAGAATCAAGACCTGGGGAGAGAGACTGAGCAGGTTGCCTGACAGTCTACAGCTGGCCTTGTGGAGAGAGCAGGGTATATAAACCCAGAAAGAAATAAGCCCTGAGAAGAGAGGAACCCAGGAAGCCTGAACTCTTGGCAGAAGTCTACAGCCATCTTGCCCCAACACATGGCAGTAGACTTTGGTGAAGGAAGTAATTTATGCTTTATGGCCTGATAACTGTAAGCTTTTACTCCTAATAAATGCCCTTTATGAAAGCCAACAGATTTCTGGTATTTTGCATCAGCACTCCTATGACTGACTGATAGAGAATTTGGTACCAGAGAGTGGGGTCATGCTTTTGCAATTGCCAAAATGCTGGAATGGTTTTATAAATGGGTAAGAGGTATTTTTGGGATGAAGTGTGAGGTGCTTGATGTAAAACGCCTAAATTGCTTTGCAGAGACTGTTGGTAGCACCATGAAGTCTAAAGTTATTTTTGATAAGGCCTTAGAAGGAAATAATTGTGAGATGGACACGATGAAACTATTATTGGAAACTGGAGGAAACGTGATCCATGTTTTAAAGTCACAGAGAACTTAGCAAGATTAACTCCTGCTGTTTTACAGAAGGCAGAAATTGAAAATGGTGAGGCTGAGCATTTAGCTGAAGAACTTTGCAAGTAAACTCGGAGAATGCAGCTTGGCTTCTCCTTGCAGCTTATAACAAAATGCTAGATGATAGAGAAAAGCTAAGGACTGAATTGTTGGGCACAAAGGAAACAGAAGCTGATTCCAGAAATTCCAAGCCTCTGGAAATCAAGTCCCCAGATGATAGTGCCCCAGTTGAGGACTTAGCTAAACTTGGAACTTGTAAATCAGGATTGAAGACGCAGTTAGCTAGGAAGGATTTGTGGAAAGTTTTACTTTCTGATGGCTAGGACCCCTGCTTCTTGCATGTTAAGTCAACAAGCTTTTTGAGAGAGCTGTATGTACAAAACCAATGTTAGCTTGGACTAAAAGGGACTTGGAAAGAAGAGAGTGAAGGAGAAAGAGCTTTAAGAAGAAAACCATCGAAGCTGAGATGTGGAATTAAGACATTGCCTTGGTCCAAGAGAGGAACCCACCCACGTGTAAAGAAAGGGTGTTTTCCTCAGCAGGTGAAGGTGGATGTTCCTGCCCAATGTTCAGGGAGAGCTTTGCCACTGCAGAGTACAGAGCGGGTGGGGCACATTCCCCAAGGATTAGGGAGGTAAAAGTCACCACTCCATTGGTGTGAGAGGGTTGGACCTGTTCCCCATGGATTAGGGAAGGCCAGGTGGTCAACTTGTTGCTCTGAGAGGGTTGAACCTGTATGCCAAAGTTTAGGGAGGATGTTGTCTTCACTTCACTGTATTAGGGGAGGTTAAGACTCTAACACAAAGACTGGATAAAGTGTGGCAATCACCCCAATGCTCTTGGAGGGTTAGGTCTAGAGCTTGGTCAGCCCCCAGGTGCTTGAATGAGGGTGGAACCAAGAAAATGGCCACTGGGCAAGCCTGTGGAAAGGGTAGGTCCTCATGAGGCTACAGGGAGAAGAAACCATCATCTTAAGAATGACTTTCAGACTTTGACATTTAATGAAGTGTGTCCTGCAGGTTTATTGAACTATATAGAACCCATGACTCATGTTTCCCTTCCAATTTCTCCTTATTCATATAAATATGAAAATATTTATCCTTTGTCTTTCCTTTTGTGTATTGGAAGCAGATAAATGGTTTTGTAAGTTTCAGAATTCTACAGCAGATGGAAATTTGCCCCAAGTAAAAGTGTGTTTCTTTAAACTGATTATGATTTGATTTTGTACTTAGTATTGTTACTGAAATAAGGTTATTTGAATATTGTAATGTCCTTTTGGAGTTCAGAGAGTGGAATGTGGCAGTTTGATATTGTTTATGAAACCCCCAAAAAATATGGATTATGTTTATAAACTGCTCTGTCCTTTTGGGCATATTAGATTATATTAGATTCAGAGGTTTCACTTTTACTTCATTAAATATTGATTAAGGCTTTGATTGGGCCACGTCAGTAGGACGTTGCATCCCTGCCCCTTTGGTGGGTAGGGACTCACAAAGTAACTGCACTGCAGAGAAGAGAGGTTGGAGCAGAGCAGCTGAGCCTGGAAAGAACCAAGCCCTGAGGAGAGAGACAGAGCAGGTTGCCCAATAGTCTACGGCTGGCCTTGTGGAGAGAGCAGGGTAGCTGAGCCTGGAGAGAAACAAGTCCCAGGAAGAGAGGAACCCAGGAAGCCTTAACTCTTGTAAGAAGTCTTCAGCCATCTTGCTCCAACACATGGCAACAGACTTTGGTGATGGAAGTAACTTATGCTCTATGGCCTGATAACTGTAAGCTTCTACCCCAAATAAAGACCCTTTATAAAATCCAACAGATTTCTAGTGTTTTGCATCAGTACCCTTTTGGCTGACTAATACAGGAGCAAAAGGAAAACAAAGAGCTATTTAAAGTCCTAGATTCAATTCAGTCCACTAAAGATATTTTAAAGGCATTGAAATTTTAAGGTGGAATTAAATTTATGCATGTAATATATTTAAGATCTAAGTTTTGCTCTTGCAGGGGTTTCAAAAACAGTATACAATTTGTTATCAGAGTCTGAAAATAACCATAATAGAAGGTATAAGTGTACACTAGAACATGGCCAGATGTGTGCCATTTTTGTTGGAGCTATCCTTTGAGCCAGCCAGTATGAATATTTGATCAATAAAATACTCTACTATAAAGAACATTTAAATGTATGCTGAAACCTGTTCTCAGTTGAGAATCCAATAAAAAAGGACAGCTAAAATTGAAACGCAAAACCATGAACCCAAATTCTGTAGTAAACTTCCAAGTTCAGATGATGTGTGAATGTGTCAGAATAATGGAGAGGAACTAACAAGTCCAATTCTTACCTTTCAGCTTCTACTGTGAATATTCATTCCCTCCTGGCCTCTTGACATGTGCTGCTACAGAGTTATGATTAATTATTCAGGAGGCCAGAAATGCTCTTTGCCTGTTGTTGGTATCAAATGCAAATTACAGATTCAGAAAAATAAGATGGTGACATAAAATAAACTATAGAATAATGGCTGCTGTTATTGGAAACACCTTAAAAGTTAGGAAATCCAGGAAAGAGGTAAGGGGATGTTCCCTTTGACAACTAATCTTTCTCAATGCTGAGTCTCACATAAAACTTTTTTTGGCCTCCTTTGTAAGAACAATTTCTTAATCAATAATACTTGCATGAAAGCAGCTTTGAGCTTTCAGAAGAAAGTGAAGCTGTTTCAAAGCAGGGCCTGCTGTTCAGAAATACAATATTGTTTCATTAAAATGAGAATCCCCAGTGGAGCAGGGACATTAGCCAAGGTCAAAGAGGAAGTATGAGCATCCGTTAAGATTTTTTTCACTAAAAACCCATTTTTAAATCATTCTCTTAAAAAGTCTTATCTAACATTCAAAGCCATGATCATCCAGCCTTCAAAAGCTACATAACGACACATTGCATGAGCTCAATGTCACCACTGTATTCTCTTAGAGAGAGTAAGGTGGGCTTTCTCAGATCAGTGGGAGACCTTGAAGTGGCAGTTATTCAGGTGGAAACCACAGAATGTAATTTATTTGTTATGGTGAGTGTGGTTGATTGAATCATGCCTCTCCCCCATAAAGACATGTTCAAGTCCTAACTCTCAACCCCATGGAAGTAAATCTATTTGTAAATAGGATCTTTAAGGACGTTATTAGTTATGATGAGGCCAAACCCAATGAGAGTGGACCTTAATCCAATATGGCTGACGTCCTTCTAAGGTGATGGAGATGACTGAATGGGAGGGGAAGGAAGAAGAAACTAGAGACTGAAAGAGACAGATGGCCATGCAATGAGGCAGAGATTGAGCCAGCAACTCAGAGAAGGCATGGACTGCTGAAACTTTGATGTTGGACTTCCAGCCTCCAAAATCTGTGAGACAATAAATTCCTGTTGTTTTAGCTAACCAGTCTGTTGTTTTTGTCATGATAGCCCTGGAAAACTAAGACAGTGGGGTTTATTTATTTCATTTTATTTCAAACCTAAGTGTAGGAATATAAGAAATTGTCCCAGAATATAATTCATGTATTGTAACTTTTGTATGTTTCATATTTTTATAAACATATGTATAGTTACATATCAAGATATGTTTTTTTCAGAACTAAAGTACATTTTTAAATACTTTTTGTAATACTTTCCTCTCTGTGCAGTGTCAGTACACATCAATTAGCCTTAATGAAACAAAACGTTTCCATATCCATGTGCCAGTATAAGTACTGACCAGAATAATCACTATTTACTCTATGGTACAAACTTTTAATTCTACTGAACAGGTGTTCAAACACTGCTTTGATCCAAATCACTTAAAGAGAATTCATGATTATTTATTTAAAACATACAAAATGCTTCCAAATGTGTCTAATCACTCAATGCAGTAAAAATTGTTAAATTGAATTGGATTCTGCGTTTCAAGAAACTAGAGACAACTTCTCTCACTTTCTGCCTTAAATAATTGTTAAAAAAATCTCTGCTCTAGATTTGTGTTCTCACCTGAAATATAAAAATTAGACTCAATAAATATTGAACAAACACAAGTCTACCATGCTGAGAAGCTCAATAAAAAATGTTCCGTTTTTTAGCATTCCTCCAAGCTATTTCATTGCTGATTAGCTCTTCTTCCTAATTGTAAAACAGTAAAGAAAAAAATTCTAATGGTTTTTTCTACCTGTGCAGCTTTAGTAAAATACTGCTTTGAGTTACTGTTTTTGTTTTTTTTTTCCCCAGAGATCAATTTTACTAATTTTAATTTTGTTTTTAGTTTGTTTATTTAGAATAAGTAGTAAATTCACTTGGTCAAAAAATCTAAGTTTCAAAGAATACAATAAAAAATCTCCCTTCCTTTCTGCCTCCCAGCCATGATGTCCTTCTCTCTGAAAATATACCATGTTATTGGTGTCCTATGTGTTCTTCAGAGATCCTCAAAGAGTTTTTGGAAGGAGGTGGGTGTTAATGTTACAGGATAATTGTATCACTGCCTGGAGCAGTATCCTTTTGGGGAAATCTGGTCATTGAGTTAGTAGTGCTGTAAAAGCGGCTCGAGATGATATAAGTTAGTCTCTTCATTTCACCAATGAGAAATCCAAAGCCTCAAGAATAGTGATTATGCAATGCTGCAGAAGGCGCAGGCATTACAGAACCGGGATTCAAGGTAGTGCTATTACCAATGCACCTTTTAAAAAAGCCACAATATTAAACTCAATCACTATCACTATCTCCACCATTTGCCATTACCACGAGTTATCAAAGTTGATCAGGCAAAGACAGTAAAGTTGAGGCTCTATTTTAATTTAAATGTAGCAATTTACTTGGTAAGAAAATTCTGTGATTGTCTGAATGTATGCATTCATATCAAATGAAATCGGTCACTCAAAATCTAAAAAGTCAACAAAAAGAATAGCGTGGGAATCCTGCAATATTGGGCAAAAGAAGATACTATTGTTTATAAGGTGGAACAGTTATCTGTTACATATGTGGCCATTTAAAAAGGATGATGATAATTTTTAAAAATCTTATAAAAACAAACATGGATGAGAAAAATATTTGGAAAAGTGGAGGAGGGGCAAAATTATTGGAAAATTTGATGTCACAAAACTGTTTGAGGGGGCCGGCTATAGCCCAGTGGATAGGGTGCTGGTTCACCACATGGGAGGCCCTGGGTTCGGTTCCCGGGGGCCTCTCCAGGCGGGCAGACCACCTTGAGAAGGGCAAGCCGCCATGGGCAGGACAGAGCCACCGTGGGCAGGGCAAAAAGCCTCAATGGGCAGGACAAAGCTGTCATGGGCAGGGCAATTTGCCCGTGAACAGAGCAGAGCTGCCCACGAACAGAAGCAGAGCCGCCCACAAGCGGGGCAAGCTGCCTGCGCAGTGGGCTGACTTGGCACATCACCGCAATGGGGGGAAACAGAGCAGACACAGAAGAACACAAGAATGGACACAGCAAGAGCAAGCAGAAAAGGGGGGGAATATGTAACAAAAAACACTGTTTGAGAAGGAAATTAGCAGAAAGAAAAGAAAATTGAAAGAAGAAAATGATGCAGTATTAAGGGAATGTAGAACAAACAACTCTTCACACACAAGGTAATCTACATGAAAATAGAACACTGAAATTTTCTCCCTAAATGTAACCTCTGGAACACAGCAGTCCCACAGGACAGGAAGGCACAGGTACACTCTCAGGTTTCCAAAGAGGAAGCCTTTTTCTCAGCCTTAAGTTCCGTTGAAAGATCTGAGAAGCCAGACTTACCTGGGACTCCTTCCTCCTACCTCTGCGTTTCCTGTAAGCTTGACAGCTTAGTTCAACAAACTCTTCTGGGAAGACATTTTCTGCCCATTTGCCCTAAGAGTGATAGAAATAAGCAGCAATTTCACAAAAATGCTCTTCTCCTTTCCAAGTCAAAATCCCACTCAAGCATGCCTCAGCCTTACTTTCACACTCTAAAACACAGCCATTTAACAGATGGGTCAGCCAGCTTAAAATCCATGGTGGGTAAACGTTAATAGTCCACAAAAGCAGGTGCCTTTCAAATGACTGCTGTGTAACCAGCGCCATCTAATAGTGAGAGGAAGCAGCCAATTCTGAAGCGTTTTCATAGTAGCTGCTTCATGAGGTGGTTGTGAGGAACAAATGGGACAATTTAAAAAATTGTTCAGCAGAGGACCTGGGACTTCAAGCAAAATGTGTGAGCTTGTGTGATTTTCCCAACATTACTTTCATAATGTGAATGAAAGGGAGCAGAGGATGTTCCAGTCAGGCCACAGATGGGACGATAATCATTTTCCAGCCAAGAGTCATGGAGGCTTCCAACCCTCATCCACCAGTCACAGGAAGACTGGAATTGGCTGCACATCAAAGGAGAACTGTGCCTGCTAAAGAGCTAGCACTTATAAGACTTGTGCAGGGGCCGGCTGTAGCCCAATTGGTAGGGCACCGGTTTACCACATAGGAGGCCCCGGGTTTGGTTCCTGGGGCCTGCTTGAGTGGGCAGACCACCTTGAGAAGGCAAGCCTCCGTGGGCAGGGCAAGCCACCACGGGTAGGGCAAGCCGCCACGAGCAGGCAGGCCGCCACGCAGTGAGCTGACTTGGCGGGTCCCCACAGATGGGGGAGATGAGCAGACACAGAA
>PVKH010037921.1:0-11380 GCA_004027955.1 Chaetophractus vellerosus | reverse complement strand
GCTTCCCAAAAGAAGAGCAGCTAGGTTTTCATGATATTCAATGGTCTATGGCCTAATCACTTTATTTTAAAAGGCAACATACCTGAGATGTACAGAATACCCAACTCTTCCTATAACCCCTGGATAGTACAGCTGGTAACTCTACTGCTGAAACAATCCTTCATTTGTTGAAGAAATAAAAGGAAACAGCCTGTAGTTCTTTAGTAAGGGACCAAGATTTAGGCAAGTGCTAAAGAATGACAACAGAGGCACATCTACAATCACCCTCTAACCAAAGAAATTAAGTACTAACAATATTCTTTCAATCCTGATGCAGAAATTTGAAAGTTAGAGACTATGAACATGTACATGAACATGAACATGCCTGAAAACAATGAGCAGGTTCATTCCTTCAAAATACTTGAACCCTAAGAGAATCATAGAACCAGCCCATTCCAAATCTTGTAAGGTTTCAAAGAACAAAGGATGAGGCCTCTTTTCTTCTCTAATATTGTGGACCCCAAAGTTATCTGGAAGCTGCAAAATTACTTTTAAAAAGTTAAGTATCTAAAGATTTTTTTAATGATCTCTATACTAAAAGCATTTTCAGAATAGAATAAGTTACTTATAAGAGAAAAAACATATTTTCTCTGAATTTATTGAACAAAAAGTAAGATAATGTTAAATTGAGGTATAATTTAGGGTTCATTTTAAGTTATAGTCACCTTATTTTAAAGATGCCCTTAGTCTAACAATACTTTAAATTTATTTATATATATATAAGCCTGTAGTTATTAAAAAGTAGCATTACAAAATAAGATTTTTTTTCATAGACTTTTATCACCTTATGGAAGTAGACAGTTACATTTAGTGCTGTGCTTAGTGCCTGAGAGCTGACTATTAAATTTTCAGAACTTTTGCAAGCTGATTGACACCAATCATGGTGGAAGATTTAATACCATGGTAATTGGCAAACATTACAAATCAGAGCTCCAATTTCCCAAGAGCCTAATGTTAAATGCTAAAAAAGTATATGACTGATTAAATTCATGGTGAAATATATAAGAAACCAAATCGCTTCAAAATATTGTATGGTTGTTTATAAACATACATATGCTAAGCACAGTAAAAAAAGTATTCTCAATATCTTCCTGAGGCCAAATTATACAATTGAATCTAATTATCTTCTTATTGCCTATGGCTTTTCTCCCCAATTATTATGTAATATGGAAAATGGATGATAATGGTTACAGCTAAAAATGCTTGATTCTCAGATTTGTGTTTTTTCCTCGAATCTGGGTAGAGCCATTATTCCAGAATTTTACGGTTTTAACCTATGTTTACCTATAATTTTTTAATTAAGACATTTAACTGCCTATGAAATAAGAGCTGAGAAAAGAAAATTGAACTTTTTTTGCCAGCATGCAGTGTGTGTATGTGTGTGTGTAAACTTCTAGTCATAAAATTCAAACTTGAGGTCTTTAGATCTCAATAAGTAAGGGAAAGCAAGCCAAGTCTTAGGAAATAGTTAAATAATTTTCAAGTAACAAAGTTTTGAAATGACAAGAATGAACTTACAAAGCTTTTCCACTCAAGTTTCAGGATCAGTTGAGAAGGTAAAGCTATTGCAGTTAAAGTATACATTATACAAAATAACTCGAAGCATTGAAAGCCAGTTCTCCAGCTCACCTGGGCCTAGGTCAGATAGAAGAGCATCAAATATATAATGATAGAAACTCCAGGCTTCACTGCTTTACATCCATTCCTTTCCACACAAACTCATACCAAGATCAAGCTATTAAGGTCAAGCCCAATTGAAGCGCACCAGTTCCTAGAATTAACAGCTTTAGGGACCCTCTGAAAGATGAATTACTTCTGAATACAGTAAATAAAAGTTAAGTGCCTTTGTGCCCATGATTTCAAAGGCTCCTTTTCCTACATGAAAGGCTTTAAGGAAGGACTTTTAAAAGCATAAAGCCACACCTACTCTGCAGTCCTGACATTAGATGATAGGGTCACCTTAATGTATGCCAGTGTGCAAGAGCAATTTGGTTCTCACTACCTCATCCCTCTGATGCATCTTATCAATAAGAAAATGTCCAGGCTTTTAATGCAGGTCTTTCTAAGGTCCATATAAATACAGTAGAAACCCAGTCTAAAAGTCGTCAGAGACAAAGGGGATACCTCCATTTGACTCAGAGTCTCTCTTCAAACATTAATGCTTGTGGGGGAAAATTCCACTTGACCTTTACTGAAATAGAGTCAGATGTGATTGACAAGTATGCAGGGGGGAGAGTTAACATCAGAAATGAAAATAATAACATGACATCAGATTAACACATAAGGCTCAGTGCTCTCACAAAAACAAGAGAGAAAGAGTCTAAAGCTGCCAGAGGGACATGCTTTGGGGGTCAGCAGACTAGGACAGTGCTTCACAATTCCCAAGAGGTTGAGGGACAGAGAGATGAAGAAGCCAAAACAACAAACTGTGAGTTATAAAACCTCCTGGCTGTGGGGAAGGGCTCTCCTCCCCCATACCAGAGATACTCAGCAGCAGTAAAACCCATGGGCACATTGAAGCTGACTGAAAGGGTAGCAGACATCGTCTTCCCTGCTATCTGTTACAAGGGAAAGGGAGGGGAAGTTGGGGGGCTTTTCTTCAGTGAATTCAGCAGTGGAGCCCACTTTGAATCGCACCTCTGGCCAGATGAAAACAAGGAATACCAAGAGACACCTGTGTGGAAACGTGCATCAACAAGCGCCACCTGCTGGCCGGTCTGGAAATTACATGTACAGAAACTGCTTTTAGAGCTCTCTTTACCTCACCCCTGGGAGAAAGTCTGTAACCCATTAGCCAGTCTCTGGCATGGCTTTGGGTAACTTAAGCTGGGAAATTTTAAAGACTTAGGATAAGTTGAACCGAATATCAAAGAGCTGTGGAAAAATAATAACAATAGGCAAGAGAGAGAAATTAGCCATCTGAGTAATCACTAACATATCAGATGCCTAGATAGCAGCAAAAAATTTGGAGCCATACTAGGAGACAGAATAGATGGCCAAACCAAAGGAACAAACCAAATATCCTGAAGAGATTCAGGATTTAAGACAATCAATGATAATCATACAACTCTCCTAAATCATTTCAAAGAACTTAAAGAAAATGTGACTGAAGAGATAAAGGATATTAAGAAGAAATTGGGTGAGCATGAAGAACAATTTGAAAGTCTAAGGAAGAGTGACTGACCTTATGGGAATGAAAGACATGATGGATGAGATTAAAAATACATTAGAGGCACATAAGATCAGATTTGAAATGCTTTTAGACAGAATCAGTGATTTTGAAGACAGAACATCTGAACTGGAAAAACAGGTGAAAGAAAGAGAAGAGAATGGAAAAAATGGAACACAGTCTAAGGGAATTAAATGACAATGCAAAATGCAAAAATATATGTATTATCCAGTGTCCCAGAAGAAAAAGAGAATGGAAAAGGGGCAGGGAGAATATTGGAAGAAATAATGTCTGAAACTTCCTTATCCTTATGAAAGACATAAATACCAATGTCCAAAAAAGACAACACACCCCAAACAGAATAAACATGAATAGACCTACCCAGAGAAACCTACTGTTCAGAATGACAAATATCAGAGATAAATAGAAGACTTTGAAAGCAGCAAGAGAAAATCAAAGCATCGCATACAAAGGAAACTCGATAAGATTAAGTGCTGACCTCTCATCAGAAACCATGGAGGAGAGAAGAAAGTGGTATGATATATTTAAGGTATTAAAAAAGAAAAACTGCCAGCCAAGAATTCTGTATCCAGAAAAGCTGTCCTTCAAAAATGAGGGTGAGTTTAATGTATTCACAGACAAACAAAAACAATAGAGTATGTTACCAAAAGACCAGTATTCCAAGAGATACTAAAGGGAGTATTGCAGGCTGAAAGGAAAAAACATGGGCGAGAGAAGAGTATAGAAATGAAGAATATTAGAAAAGGTAAAAAATAGACTATAGTATAATACAACTGAAAGCCAAAGGTCAAAATGGATAAAATAAGTAATGTCTTTAGAGTTATAACATTGAATGTTAATGGCTTGAACTCCCCAATCAAAAGACACAGACTGATAGAATGGACTTAAAAATATGACGTATCTTCATGCTGTCTACTGAGACTCACCTCTGACAAAAGGGCACAACCAAGCAAAAAGTGAAAGGTTGGAAAAAGATATTCCATGAAATTGTAACCAAAAAAGATCTGGAGGAGCAATACTAATATCAAACAAAATACATTTTAAATGCAAAACTGTTATAAGGGATGAAGAAGGTCATTATATAGTAATAAAAGGGGCAATTCATCAAAAAGAAATAACTATTCTAAATATGCATGCACCTAACCAAAGTGCCCCAAGATACATGAGGCACATATTGACAAAACTGAAGGGAGAAATAGATGTCTCCACAATAATAGTTGGAGACTTCGATACACCACTCTCAGTATTGGATAGAACATCTTGACAGAGGATAAATAAAGAAACAGAGAACTTGAATAATATGATTAAATGAACTAGACCTAGCAGACATCTATAGAGCATTACACCCCAAAACAGCAGGATATACATTCTTTTGAAGTGCTCATGGATCCTTCTCCAAGATAGACCATATATTGGGTCACAAGACAAGTATCAATAACTTTTAAAAGATTGAAAGTATACAAAACACTTTCTCTGATCAAATCAGAATGATAGAATGATACTATAAATCAATAATGGACAGAAAAAGGGAAAATGCATGAATATATGGAGATTAAACAATACACTCTTAAACAACCAGTGGGTCAAAGAAAGAATTTGCGAGATAATTCAGCAGATATCTTGAGACAAAAGAAAATGAGAACACAACATATCAAAACCTATAGGACACCAAAAAGGCAGTGCTGAGAGGGAAATTTAAAGCCCTTGATGCTTATATAAAAAAGAAAAAGGACTAAAATTGAAGATCTAACTGCACACCTGGAAGAACTAGAAAATGAACAACAAACGAATCCCAAACCAAGCCAAAGGAAAGAAATAGTAAAGATCAGAGCAGTAATCAATGAAATGGAGAACAAAAAATTAATAGAGAGAATCAACAAACCAAAAGTTGATTCTTTGAAAAGATCAACAAAATCAACAAACCTTTATCTAAACTGACAAAGAAAAAATCAAAAAGACATAAATAAATAAAATCAGAAATGAGAGGGAGGACATTGCCACTGACCCTGTAGAAATAAAAGAGATCATAAGAGGATACTATGAACAACTGTATGCCAAAAACTAGAAAATGTAGATGAGATGGACAAATTCCTGGAAACACGTGAACCACTGTAACAGTTTAGTATTATTTATGAATTCCAAAAATAGATATTTAATTATGTTTGTAAATTTGTCTTTTCCTCTGCTCTGGGTACATTAGATTGTATTGGATTCAGAGGTTTCACTTTTACTTAATTAAATTATGATTAAGGCTTTGGTTAGCCCACATCAGTAGGACGTGTAGTCCCAGACCTCTTGTTGGGCATGGGCTCACAGAGAAAATAACAAGGCAGATTAGTTAGTTGGAGGTTTAATACTGGAGTCCTGGGAAGTAAACACACAGGAGAGGAACACAGAGGAGTAGAAACAGCTCCATAGACATGGCAGAGGCCCTAGAAAGAGAGACCAGCCGTTCACCTGACAGTTCACAGCTGGCCTTGTGGAGAGAGCAGAGCAGCTGAGCCCAGAGAGAAACGAGCCCAGGAGAGAGAAAAGACTCATCCCAGCTTATAGCTAAATTTGGAAGAAGCTGTGACCACAGAGCCCTAGAGGAGAAAAGGGGAAGGCTGGACCCTTGCAGACATCGGCAGACATCTTGCTTCAACAAGTGGCAACAGACTTTGGTGAGGGAAATAACTTACACTTTATGGCCTGGTAACTGTAAGCTTCTACCCCAAATAAATGCCCTTTATAAAAGCCAAAAGAGTTCTGGTACTTTGCATCAGCCCCCCTTTCGATAACTAATAAAACCACCTACACTGACTTTAGAAGAAGTGGAGGACCTCAACAAACCAATCACAAGTGAAGAGATTTAATCAATCATCAAAAACCTCTGAAAGATGAAAAGTCTGGGACAAGATGGCTTCACAGGTCAATTCTACCAATCATTCAAAGATGAACTAATACTGATCTTGCTCAAGCTCTTCCAAAAAAAATTGAACAGGAAAGAATGCTACCAAACTCATTCTATCAAGCCAATATCACCCTAATACCAAAACCAGGTAAAGATACTACAAAAAAAGAATATTACAGACCAACATCTCTAATGAATATTGTGATGGTTAGGCTAATGTGTCAACTCAGCCAGGTAATTGTGTCCAGGTATTAGGTCCAGCAAGCACTGGGCCAATTGTAATACAAGAGCATTTATGGACTTTGATCACCAGTGAGTTCAATGCATGGATGGCTGATTACATCTGTATCAATCAGGGAAATTGGATCAAGAATGGATGACGCTTTTATCCAATCAGTTGACTGCCATAAAAGGGAAGTGATTGCAACATTCAGAGAGAATTTCCCAGCTCATCTTTGGACAGCCAACTTCTCCCAGAAACTCATCAAGGACCCTTTCATCAGTCTTTCATCGGAGCCCCTGGCTTGCAGCCTGCCTGCGGAATCTGGACTTGGGCATCCCCATGGTCACGTGAGAGACTCCTATAAAATCTTATATTATTGACAGATATCTCCTGTTGATTCTGTTTCCCGAGAGAACCTGGACTAATACAAATATAGACGTAAAAATACTCAACAAAACACTTGCAAACAGAATCCAAAAGCACATTAAAAGAAAGATACACCATAATCAAGTGGGTTTTATCCAAGGTATGCAAGGGTGGTTCAACACAAGAAAATCAATTAGTGTAATAAACCACACTGATAAATTGAAGAAGAAAAATCACATGATCCTCTCAATTGATGCAGAAAAGGCATTTGACAAATTGATACAGCACCCTTTCTTGATAAAAACACTCCAAAAAATAGGAATAGAAGGCAGCTTTCTCAATACGGTAAAGTACATATATACAAAAAACCTACAGCTAGCATTGTACTCAATGGTGAAAGACTGAAAGCTTCCTTGCTGAGATCAGGAACAAGACAAAGGTGCCCACTGTCACCATTATTATTCAATATTTTGCTAGAAGTTTTAGTTAGAGCAATTAGGTTAGACAAAGAAATAAAAGGCACTGAAATAGAAAAGGAAGAAGTAAAACTTTCACTATTTGCTGATGACATGATCCTATACCTAGAAAATCCTGAGAAATCCACAACAAAGCTACTAAAATTAATAAATGAGTTCAGCAAAGTGGCAGGATACAAGGTTAATATGCAAAAATCAATTGCTTTTCTATACACAACTGATGTGCAATCTGAGGAGGAAATCAGAAAAAAAATTCCATTTGTAATAGTGACTAAAACAATCAAATATTTAGGAATAAACTTAACCAAGGACATAAAGGACCTATATTCAGAAAACTACAAAACATTGCTAAAAGAAACTGAAGAAGACTTAAATAAATGGAAGGACATTTCATGTTCATGGATTGGAAGACTAAATATCATTAAGATGTCAATTCTACCCAAACTGATTTATAGATTCAACGCAATCCCAATAAAAATCCCAACAGGCTTCTTCGCAGAAATTGAAAAGCCAATAATCAAATTTATTTGGAAGGGTAAGGGACCCCAAATAGCAAAAATTGTCTTAAAAAAGAATAACAAAGTTGGAAGACTCTCACTTCCTGACTTTAAAGCATATTACTAAGTTACAGTGGTAAAAACAGCATGGTACTGGCATAATGACAGACAGATTGTCCAATGGAACTGAATCGAGTACTCAGAAATTGACCCTCACATCTACAGTCAAGGAATTTTTGAGAGGGCTGTTAAGCCCAACCAGCTGGGCCATAACAGTCTATTCAACAAATGTTGCTCGGAGAACTGGATAGCCATATCCAAAAGAAAGAAAGAGGGCCTCTATCTCACACCTTAAACAAAAATTAACACAAAATGAATCAAGGACTTAAATCTAAAAAGAACAGCCATAAAACTCCTAGAATAAAATGTAGGGAAACATCTTCAAGATCTTGTGGTAGGTGGTAGTTTCTTTAATCTTACACCCAAAGCATGAGCAACAAAATGAAAAATAGATAAATGGCATGTCCTCCAAATTCAACACTTTTACACCTCAAAGGACTTTGTTAAAAGGTGAAAAGGCAGCTGACCCAATGGGAGAAAATATTTGGTAATCACATATCTGATAAGGGTTTAATATCCATAATATATAAGAAGATCATACAACTCAACAATAAAAAGACAAAGTATTTGATTAAAAAATGGGCAAAAGACTTGAAAAGACAACTGTCCAAAGAAGAAATACAAATGGTGAAGAAACACATGAAAAAATGTTCATCACCACTAGCAATTAGAGAATTGCAAATCAAAACTACAATGAAATATCATTTCACATCTATTAGACTGGCTGCTATTAAAAAATCAGAAAACTGTAAATGTTGGAGAGGATGTGGAGAGATAGGAATGCTTATTCTCTATTGGTGGGAATGTAGAACTGTCCAGCCACTGTGGAGGACTGTTCGGCAGTTCCTAATGAAGTTGAATATAGACTTGCCATGGGACCCAGCAATATCATTGCTAGATATATAACCAAAATAACTGAGAGCAGTGACATGAATAGATATCTGCACACTGATGTTCATAGAAGCATTATTCAAGATAGCCAAAAGTTGGAAACAACCCAGGTGTCCATCAACTCATGAATGGATAAACAAATTGTGGAGTATACACCTAATGGAATATTATGCAGTGGTAAGAAGAAATTAAGTTGTAAATCATATGACAACATGGATGAGCCTGGAGGACATTATGTTGAGTGAAGCAAGCCAGACACAAGAGGAAAAATACTGTATGATTGCCCTGTTATGAACTAAATATATTATGTGAAATATAAACGTATTATGTGAAACATGAATATGGGCAGAATTCCATATATAAGACTGTTTTTCCTTGAAGCTGAACAAATGTAAGTTAATACTACACAATGTTAATATCAGATGAAAAAAAGCATTATACTAAGTGAAGAAGACCAGATACAGAGCACTACATATTGTATGATTCCATTTACATAACATATAAATATAAATATAAAAAATCTATTCATAAAGATGAATGATTAGTTGTTATGTAGGTCTGAGGAAGGAACGCTAAGGGGTTTGGAGTTTTCCTTTTTAGAGTAATGAAATTGTTCTAGAATTTTTAAGATGATTAATTTGTACATTGTGATTATACTAAAAGCCATTGATTATACACTTTGGATAGAACAGCCAGAAACAGCAGCTAAGTACAGTGGGGGAAGCATAGAAAGATTGAGAGGTGAGGAATTTTCACGTTTGGTTTTTTTCTGTTTTTTTTTTGTTTATTGATATTATTGAAAAAATGAAAATGCTTTAATAATGATTGAAGTGATGAATGCATAATGATTACAGCAATACTATTGATTGTACACTTGGAGGTATTGTATGCTTTATTAATATGTATCAATAAAATTCATTTGAAAAAAAATGAACTTCACCAAGAAGAAAAATAAACACAAATGAAAGGCATGGGATATAATAAAGTTATCAATTACTAAAAACAATAAAGCTACATTTTTGGGTTTTTAAAAAGCAGACTAAATAAAAACTTCAAATAGCAATTATATAGTGGTAGGGAATTTATTTTGAAAAACATTTTTAAATCACTGCTGAAGTCTGGAGGAAGCTAAAAATACCAAATAACTCTAAAATTTGTTAGAAAATATTATATAAGTACGTATTATTAAAATTTTAAAATAATCGCTAAATACCTATAAATACTACATCTTTTTTTCAATTCATTATAGGGGAAAGGTGGCAATAAAAATATTATCAATTCAACATTAATCGTGAAAGAGGAATAGAAAGCAAAGAACAAGCATGGTAAATAGAAAACAAAAATCAAGATTGTTGAAATAAATTCTAATATAAAAGTAGTCACAATAAATAAAAATGATTTAAACGCATTTATTAAGAGGCAGGGTCCATCAAATGGTGTGGGGTGGGTGGGATACAAGTTAGCTTGATGCCACTTCTATATACTACCCAAAACTAAAAATAAAATTAGCATGTTGAAAATCAGGTGATGGAAAAATATATGCTGGTAAAATACTGACCCCCCAAAAAGCTGATATAGCAATACTAATATCCCAGAAAATTGAATTTAAGATAGAAATAATTAATACTGATAAATAAAGTCACTATATAATAATAATGGCAACAATCCATCAAGAAGAGATAAACTTTTTACTTATCAAATAAAATACCTTCAAAGTCTATGGCAAGAATTGTTAAAATCACAAGGAAAACATTATAAGTCCATAATTATGGTGCATTGCTTGAACTTTTTTCACAAGATAATAATTCAAATAGATAAAATTAGTAAGGTTATAGTAACTTTATAGAACAAAATTAGCATGTGTCTTCAAATAGCTATGTGTAGACTACAGTATTCAATAATACAATATATACACTATTTCTAAGTACATTTGTAATATTTACCAAAAAAGAACATAAATTAGTTCATGAAGAAACTCTCAATAAATTTCAAAAAATTACTAATATATTGACCATGCTTTCTGAAATAATGACTTTAAACTAAAAGTCAACTATAAGAAATAGTTTTTAAAGCCAAAATATTTGGAAACTTAATAATCATCACCTTAAGAAATAACCAATAGAAAAACACAAGCTATTGAGAACTGAAAGACAATGAAAGTACTGACTGAGAAAACTTAGAATTCATCTAAATTCTTAGAGGTGAATGCATATCTTTAAATACAATCTTAGAAAAATAAGAAACTCTGAAAACAGAGTATATATTGCAACACTAGAAAAAGTTTATCAAAGAAAGTAGAAATTAAGTAAAAATAATAGAAACAGTAATCAGTGAAATAGAAAGGAAATAATAGAAAGAAGCCACAAGAACAAATTCTAGTTTTTAGAAAAATAATACAATCCACTTACCTCTGACAAGATTAATGGGAAAAAATATGTAAAGAGAATATAATTGCACATACAGCAGTGATTGCATAGCATAATATTAGTGCTGTGAACAATTTTATTTCAATACAATTGAAATTGTAAGTAATATGGATTGTTTTCTAGAAAAACTTAATCACCAATGTTGACACAAAAAGAAATTTTCAGAAATGAATAAACCTAATTGTCAAGAGCTATCTAGGGTCTGAGATATGTCCTACCAAACTAATTAGTTAGCCTGCCTAAGTTTTATGAATGATGG
>PVKH010037920.1:0-11395 GCA_004027955.1 Chaetophractus vellerosus | reverse complement strand
TAGCAACCAAAAAAAAAAAAAAAAAGAGCTTGGGTAGAGATACTGTGATGGTTAGGCTAATGTGTCAACTCGGCCAGGTAATTGTGCCCAGCTATTAGGTCCAGCAAGCACTGGGCTAATTGAGTTTACTGCATGGATGGCTGATTACATCTGCATCAATCAATGAGATTGGATCAAGAATGGATGACGCTTTTATCCATTCAGTTGACTGCCATAATGGGAACTGATTTCAACATTCAGAGAGAATTTCCCAGCTCGTTGTTTGACAGTGAACTTCTCCCAGGAACTCCTCAAGGACCCTTCATCAGTCTTTCATCGGAGCCCCTGGCTTGCAGCCTGCTGGCGGAACCTGGACTTGTGTATCCCCAAGGTCACGTGAGAGACTCTTATAAAATCTTATATTTTTAACAGATATCTTGTGTTGATTCTGTTTCCTGAGAGAACCCTGACTAGAACAGATACTAAGAGTGAACAAAATATATTTTAAATGCAAAGTGTTATAAGGGATGAATAAGGTCATGATTTATTAATAAAAGGGGCAGTTCACCAAGAAGAAATACCTATGCTAAACATTTATGCACCTAGCCTGAGTTTCCCAAGATACATTAGGCACCCACTTGCAAAACTGAAGGGAGAAAAAGATGGTTCTACAATAATAGTTGGAGACTCCAACACACCATTCTCAGGATTGGGTAGAACATCTGGATAAAGGTTAAAGAAACAGAGAACTTGAACAATATGATAAATGAACTAGAACTAACAGACACCTATAGAGCATTGCACCTCAAAACAACAGGATAAACTTCTCCAAGGTAACTATATTTTGGGACAGAAGACAAGTCTCAATAAATGTAAAAGTTTTGAAATTATACAAAACACTTTTTCTGATTATAATGGAATGAAGTTGTAAATCAATACTGGACAGAAAAAGAGAAAATTAATAAATATATGGAAATTAAACTACAGTCAAATATTCAGTGGGTCAAAGAAGAAATTGAAAGAGAATTCAGCAAATATCTTGAAACAAATAAAAATGAGAACACAAAATATCAAAACCTATGGGACATTCCAAAGGCAGTACTGAGAGGGAAATTTAAAGTGCTCAATGCTTATATTAAAAAGAAGAAAGATTCTAACTAAGATTCTAACTGAAAACTGGAGGAACAACAACAACTACTACAACAAAACAGCAAACTAATCTCAAACCAAGACAAAGATCAGAGTAGAACTAAATGAAATCGTGAGCAAAAAATGAATAGAGAGAATCAGCAAACCGTGGGCAGGGCAAAAAGCTGCCACGGACAGGGCAAAAGCCGCCACGGGCAGGGCAGGTTGCCCGCAAATGGAACGCAGCCAGCCACCCGCGACCTGAAGCAAGAGCCGGCCGTGAATAGAAGCAGAAGCCGCCCACAAGCGGGGAAAGCCGCGCCTGCGCAGTGACCAAGTCTCGGCGCATCGCCGCAATGGGGGGGAAGGGGAGATATGTAATAAAATAAATAAATCTTTAAAAAAAAAAAAAAAAAAAAAGGGCCCGGCTAGATAGCTCAGTGGAGAATCAGCAAAACCAAAAGTCATTTCTTAAAAAAAAAATTGACAAACCTTTAGCTAGACTAACAAAAAACTAGACAATGTAGACAAGATGGACAAAATCCTAGAAATACAGGAACCACCTACACTACCATACAAGAATAGAAGACCTTAAAAATCCAATCACGGGTGAAGAAATTGATACAGTCATCATGAACCTCCCAAAGGTAAAAAGCCTGGGACCAGATGGCTTCACAAGTTAATTCTATGAAACATTCAAATATGACCTAATACAAATCTTGCCCAAGATCTTACAAAAAACTGAAAAGATTCATTCTTCAAATCATTTGAATTCTAACAATCATTCATACCTGTTCTAATACCAATCTTGCTGCAGGTCTTCCAAAAATGTGAACAAACTCATTCTATGAAACCAACATCACCTTAAAACCAAAACCAGCTAAAGATAATACAAAAACAGAAAATTTCAGGCCACAGTTTCTAATGAATATAGATGTAAAAATCCTCAACAAAATACTTGCAAACCAATTCCAAAAGCACATTAGAAGAATTATACACCCCAATCAATGGGTTTTATTCCAGGTTTGTGGTTCAACACAAGAAAATCAATTAGTGTAATAAACCACAATGATAAATTGAAGAGGAAAAATCACATAATTTCTCAATTGATACAGAAAGCACATTTGATAAAATACAACACCTTTCCTTCATAAAAAACTCTCCATAAGATAGGAATAGCAGGAAGCTTTTGCAATATGGTAAAGTGCATATACAAAAAACTTACCGCTTGCTTTGTACTCAACGGTGAAAGACTGAAAGCTTTCCTGCTGCAATCAGGAACAAGGCAAGCATACCAAACATCACGATTATTATTCAATATTGCCCTAGAAGTCCTAGCTAAAGTAATTAGGATAAAGAATTAAAAGGCACCCAAATAGGAAAGCAAGAAGTAAAAACTTCAATATTCGCTGATGATAGGACCCTATATCTAATATCTCCTAAGACATCCACAACAAAGCTACTTTGAGTTCAACAAAGTGGTGTGACACAAGATTAAAATGTAAACATCAATAACTTTTCTATACTTTACTGATGTGGAATCTGGGGAAGAAATAAGAAAAATAATTCCATTTATACTAGTGACTAAAACAAACAAATATTTAAGAATAAAGTTAAGTAAGGACATAAAGTACCGGTATTCAGAAATCTAAAAAGTATAGATGAAAGAAATCAAACAAACTTAAATAAATGGCAGGATATTCTGTATTCATGGATTGGAAGACTAAATATTGTTAAGATGTCAATTCTACCCAAACTCATTTACACGTTCAACACAATCTCAATAAAAATCCCAACAGCCATTTTTACAGAAATATAAAAACCAATAATCAAAATTATTTGGAAGGGTAAGAAGTCCTGAATACCCAAAAATGTCTTTAAAAAGAATAGTGTGTTGGAGGACCCTCACTTCCAGAATTTGAAGCATATTGCTTAGTGACAGTGATAAAACCAACATGGTACTGGTATAAAGACAGACAGATTGCCCAATGGGACCAAATCTACAGTCAAGTGATTTTTGACAAAGCTGTAAAGTCAAACCAGCAGAGCCAGAGCAGTCTATTTAACAAATGGTGGTTGGAGAATTTAATAGCCATACCCAAAAGAAAGAAAGAGGACCCCTATCTCACACCTTACACAAACATTAACTCAAAATGGATCAAGGACTTAGACATAAAAGTAACAATCATAAAACTCTAGAAGGAAATATAGGAAGGAAGTTGAATACAGACTTCCCATGTTACCCAGAAATACCATTACTTGGTAGTAGAACTGAAAGCAGTGACATGAACAGACATCTGCACACTAATGTTCATATCAGTATTATTCTTGATTGCCAAATGTTCCATCAACCCAGGTATCCATTAACTGATGAATAAACAAATATGGTGTATACACATGGTGGACTATTATGCAGTGGTAAGAAGAAATGAAGACATGAAGCGTATGACAACATGGATTAAACTGGAGGACATTATGCTGAATGAAACAAGACAGACACAAAAGGTAAATACTGTATGATTGCAATATTATGACCTAAATATATTATGTAAACTCATGGAATTAATAATTAGATTGGTCACCAGAAAATATAATGAGGGTAGAGAATGGAAAGCTGAGAGTTAATCTGTGCAAAATTGGTTAAAAGTTTGTAAAACTTTGAAAATGAATGGAAATGGTGGGAGCATATCATAGTGTTTGTGATTAGCAGAGCTACTATATAGGTGTGACAACAGTTGAAAGGGAAAGTCTAAGAACATGTATATTACTAGAAGGAAAGCTAAAAAAATGCAACATGGGACTGTAAAACATAGTGAAACAACAAAGAAAATACGAATATGGATGATGCTGCCTGAATAAGAATGTTTTTATTAAATATAAATACAAATGAACTAGAGAGAATGAAACAGAAGAGAAGCTATATAAGGCAGTGAAAGCATAGAGATTGAGAGATGATGAGTTTTGTTTGCTTGTTTAGTTTTTCTTTATTATTATTATTGTTATTATTATTATTAGAATATTGAAGGTGTTCTAAGAATGATTAAAGTAATGAATGCACAACTATGTAATTATACCAAATACCAATTTTTGTAAATTTTGGATGGATTTATGCTTTATTTATATGTATCAATAACATATATTGGTTTAAAAAAATTATAACACCAAAAAATAAATCAGTAGTGTTTCTATACACTACTAATGAGCAATCTGAGGAAGAAGTCATGAAAAAAATCCCATTTTCAATAGTGATACAAAGAACAAATAATTAGGAATAAACTAACTGAGGACCTAAAGGACTTATATTCAGAAAACTACAGAACATTGCTAAAAGAAACCAAAGAAGACCTAAATAAATGGAAAGACAGTCCATGTTCATGAAGTGGAAGGCTGAATATTGTTAAGATGTAAATTCTACCCAAATTTGTCTACAAAATTAACACAATTCCAATAAAACTTCCAACAGTTTTTTTTTTCAGAATTGAAAGGCCAATTATCAAATTTATTTGGAAGAGTAAGAGGACATGAATAGCCAAAAATATCTTAAAAAGAAGAACGAAGTTGGAGGACTTTCACACACTAACTTTAAAGCATTTTACTTAGTTACAGTGGTTAAAAAAAAAACCATGGTTCTGCCATAAAGATACACACGTTGACCAATGAACTAGAATTGTGAGTTCAAAAATAGATCCTCAAATTGATGGTAAGGTGATTTTTGACAAGGCTGTCAGGCCCAGCCAGCTGGGCTAGGAAAAGTCTATTTAACAAATGGTGCTAGGAGAAATGGATATCCAATATCAAAACAAGGAGGCTCCCTATGACACCCCTTATACAAAAATTATCTCAAAATGGATCAAGGGCCTAAATGTAAAAGCTACAACCATAAAACTGCTAGAATAATTTTTTTAAAAAAACAAATTTCATTGGTACATAATAATAAAGCATACAATTCATCCAAAGTGTACAATCAATAGTATGTGGTATAATCACACAGTTGCGTGTGTTCATCAATTCAATCATTATTAAAGAATTTTATTTTTTCACTAATAATAATAAACAGAAAGCAAACAAACAAGAAAATTCTTCACATCTCAATCTCTCTGTTTCTCAAGCTGCACATAGCTGCTATTTCTGGCTATTCTTGTACAATTATTTATTAGTTAATTTATTAGTTTTATTGAGATATGATCACATCCACATGATCTATCAAAAGTGTATAGTAAATGGCTTTTAGTATAATTACAATGTGGTACATTCATCATCTCAAAAATTTTAGAAAAATTTCATTACTTCAAAAAGAAAGACTTCACACCCCTTAGCATTCCTTCCCCAGTCCTACATAACCACTAATCTGATTTCATATATATAATGTTGATTTATATTTATATTTTATACAAATAGAATCATACAGTATGTAGTACTCTGTGTCTGATGTCCTTCCCTTAGTATAATGTTTTTTTTTGTCTGATATTAACATTTTGTAGTATTAAACTACATTTGTTCAGCTTCAAAGAAAAATGGTCTTTTATAAGCAAAATTATCCATATTCATATTTCACATATTCATATATTTAGTTCATAATAGTGCAATCATACAGTATTTGTCCTTTTGTGTCTGGCTTGCTTCACTCAACATAATATTCTCCAGGTTCTTCCATGTTGTCATATGTTTCACGAAGTCATTTCTTCTTACCTATGCATAATATTCCATCATCTGTATACTCCCCTATTTGCTTATCTACTCATCAGTTGATGGACACTTGAATTGTTTCCAGCATTGGGCTGTTGTGAATAACTCTGCTATAAACATCAGCTACAGTGGTAAACAGCATGATACTGGCATACGGACAGACAGATTGACCAATGGAACTGAAATGTAAACTCAGAAATTGGTCCTCACATCTACCATCAAGTGATTTTTGACAAGGCTGTTAAGCCCACCCAGTTGGGTCAGAACAGTCTATTCAACAGTTGGTGCTGGGATAACTGGATGGCAATATGAAAAAAAAAGAAAGAAGACCCCTATCTCATACCTTATACAAAAATTAACTCAAAATAGATCAAGGACCTGCATATAAAAACGACAACCATAAAACTTCTAGAAGAAAATGTAGGAAAACATTTTTAAGATCTTGTGGTAGGCAGTGGTTTCTTAAACCTTACACACAAAGCATGAGCAACAAAAGGAAAATTAGACCAATGAGACCTCCTCAAAATTAAACACATTTACACCTCAAAGGACTTTGTCAGACATGTGAAAAAGCAGCTGACTCAATGGGAGAAAATATTTGGCAATCATATATCTCATAAGGGTTTAATATCCATGCTATATAAGGAGATCATACAACTCAACAATAAGGACTAACTATCTGATTTAAAAATGGGCAAAAACATGAAAAGACAATTGTCCAGAGATTAAATTCACATGGAGAAGAAACATGAAGAAATGTTCTACATCACTAGCAATTAGAGAAATGCAGATCAAAACTACGATTAGATATCATTTCACACCTATTATACTGGGTACTATTGAAAAGGCAGAAAAGTCAATATTGGAGAGGACGTGGAGAGATAGGAACAATTATGCACTGTTGGTAGGAATGTGGAATGGTGCAGCCACTATGGAGGACTGTTTGGCTGTACCTAAAGAAGTTAAATATAAACTTACCTTGGGACCCAGAAATACCATTGCTAGGTAGAGACCCAGGAAACTGAGATCAGTTATTTCATTGTTTGTGTTTAACATCTACAAGTATGAAGCCACTGTGCCTGTTTTCTTAAATGCATTTATTCATTAGCTAATTTTTAAAATTTTATTTGAATTTAATTATTTGAAGTCATGTAACTGAGTTTTCAGATATTACATTGGCAAATTCAGATTCTTACAATGTAAATAACTTATCAAAGAAAATGAGAGTTTTTATTCAATTATCAATGGTCTTCTTTTTTTTAAAATACTTATTTATTTTTTATTTTTTAAAGAAACTGAGATTACATAAATGTTACACAAAAAAAATAAGGGATTCCCATATGCCCCACTCCCTAGCCCTCCCACATTTTCCCACATCAGCAACATCCTTCGTTAGTGTGATATATTTTCCACAAATAATGAACACATCTTGGAACATTGCCACTAAGTGATGATTATAGTTTACATTGTAGTTTATACTCTTTTCCACACATTTTTGCAAGTTATTACAAGATATAAAATGGCCTGTATCTGTCATTACAAAGTCATTCAGGATAATACTCAAGTCCCAAAAATGTCCCCAAATTACATCTATTTTTCCCCCTCCCTCCCCTCAGAACCTCCAGTGGCCACTGCCTCCACATCCATGATAAAAGTTCTTCCATTGCTAAGATCACAATAAGTCTACAGTAGAACAACTGTAACTCTATTCTCATTCATTGTTCCAAGAATCCCCAATCCTGAGGATTCTTGGATGGTGATGTACACTTCACCTCTAATTGAGAGGGGGTATTAGATCTAATGGGGGCAGATAGATGGGACTTTCTTGCTTTCAGTTGCAGACTCTATTCCTTGAGATGGTCATTTTCACTCATCATCTCCTTGATAGTTGTACTAGGTGAGTCCAATGAACTGGAGAGTAGGTGTTGCAAGTCTCTTGCGATTCAGGGCCCAATTGGCACATGGACAGCCCAAAGATTTAAGTCTCATGGACATACAGCTATCAACTATGGTACTAACTATACATTCAAATAGAGGGGCAGCAGAGCCATGTGTAGGGAAAACAAAACTGTGTCCAACTCTGTCACACTGGGGAATATAAATTCCAAGGTAGGCCCACTGTCAAGGCACCAAACTTATGGTCTGTCTGTCCTGCTTATAGTGTTGGGATGTCCTCAAGCCCTTAGGATTCTGCCATTTGTAGCAATATTTACCTTGGCAGTCAATGAGCTCCTGCTGAGACATGCATAAGCATAACCTCTGAAATGACCTCCTGACTCACTTTGGAGCCTCTTAGCCAAATAAACTCATTTGTCTTTACTTTTTCCCCCCTTTGGACAAGATCATTTCCCAGTTGCATTGCTAATTGGTGCTTGGTAATAATCCCTCTGTTGCAGGGAGCCTCATTCCCAGGAGTCATGTCCCATGCTGAGGGGAAGGCAATGCATTTATATACTCAGATTTGGCTTAGAAGAGGCCACATTTGAGAAACAAGGAGGATCTTGGGAGGTAACACTTAGATACACTATAATACTATGCTAAGTTTCAATTTCAAAACTAAAGGTTCATAAGCACAGTCATCACAATCAAGAACCTGTCAATGGTCCATCCTCTTTCAGCATTCACTGCCCATGTACTCAGGGGATTCCCACTGTCCCATTAGAGCAAGTGGAAGAGCTCTCCAAGGTGGGAACTTGATATTTCTTTGGTTATTGTGTGTATCTTCCCCCACAGAGACAATGCCCTATGAACACCTGATCACATTCATATAACTTATAGGTATGCCCCAGGTGATCCTACTCCCATGCATCCCCCATCTCTGTCATCACGCACTGACAATCATCCCCTGCCACAAATGTAACTCTTCTGTAATCCAAAGCATCTTCAAAATTGAAGCCAACAAAATAACAGAATACAATTAATAGCACAATGATATAATAATAATGGTTTTAAAAATAAAGAATAAAATAAAAAAAATTAAAGTTTGAAATAATAAAAACATAAAAATTATAAAATTTAAAAATTTTCCCATTATGTCTTTCATTGCTGTAATATCTGTTGTCATGAATGTACAGTGACGTTTGCTTCCATTTATTCATCCAGTATGTTATTTTTTTCATTTTGCCTTCAAAGAAGCTTTAGATTACAGAAAAGTCACATACAGAATATAAGGGATTCCCATATACACAACGTCCTCTCACTTTTCTTGTGTCCGCTATTAATGACATTTTACATGTGGATGGTACATTTGTTACAATTGATGTATAAATATTGAAGCATTGCTACTAACCATGGTTAATGATTTACATTGTGGTTTACATTTTGGACAGTACACTTTTATAGATTATGATGAAGTTTGATTTGGTCTGTACCTATCCTTGCAGAATCATGTAGAACAATTCCATTGCCCCCAAAATGTCTTATGTTCTATCTATTCTATTCCTCCTCTGGGCCCATGGTAACCACCAAGTTTAACTCATTGAAAGACCAGATTCGCAGTAACTTGCAACAACATTGAGAGCTTAACAGACTGGCCTGTCCTCCCCTATTAGGCACTGCCTATGCTCTTGAGATACTCCAGCCCCTCTATTTGAGATCAAAGCAGGACTCCCCAGGATGGGAGTCCAACAACTTCCTGCTCACTACGTGAGTCTCCACCTATTACAAGATGAACACAACACACTCACTAGAAGCCAGCCCCAGGTATGACCTGTTCTCCACATCCAACACCTTAAACCAGTAACCTTCCCTTGCCATATTGGCCAGAAGAACATTTCCAAAATTGTAGTTTGACCATTTACCCACAAATCTTTAGAGTTCACCTGCTCCCTCCCCCAACCCATGCCCCAGTTCCATGGACAGTCTAACCCTTCCTCTCCAACCTAACCCCTTCACAGGCCAGCGCCAACCACCCTAAGAGCACCATTGCATCACTGTTATGCCCATCCAATGCACAACTATACCCTTCCACCTTATTATAGATTTTGCCCATATGGTCATTAACTCACAGCCTTCTTCTCCCATTTTGCCCTTTCCGATTCCTGTAAACTTATCTTCCAGACTCTAACTCTGTGAGTCTGCTCAATTAATCATATCAGTGAGGTCATGTAACATTTGCCCTTCAATGCCTGGCTTACTTAACTCAGTGTAAAATCTTCAAGCTTCACCCATGTTATCTTGTGTGTTAATATTACATTCATTCTTACAACTGAGTAATATTCCATTGTATATATGTACCACAATTTGTTATCCATTCATCTGTTGACAGACATTTTGGTTGTTTCAACTTTTGGCAATAGTGAATAATGCCATTATGAACATTGGTGTGCATATATCTGATCTTGTCCCTGCTTTCAATTCACCTGGGCATATACCCAGCAGTGGGATTTCTGGATCATATGGCAGTTCTATAGTTAGCTTCCTGAGGAACTAACAAACTGTCCTCCACAATGGCTGCATCATTCTACATTCCCACCAGCAGAGGATAAGGGTTTCATTGCTACACATCATCTCTTACACTTGTAGTTCTATGTTTTTTAAATAACCACTAGCCTAACGGGTGTAAGAGGATATCTCATTGTAGTTTTGATTTGCATTTCCTTAATAGCTAGTGATATTGAACATCTTTTCATGTACTTTTTAGCCATTTGTATTTCTTCTTTGGGGAAGTGCTATTCAAATTACTTGCCCATTTTTTAAATGGGTGATTTGTCCTTTTTATTTTTGAGGTGTAGGATTTCTTTATATATGCTGGATATTAGCCCCCTATGAAATATATAGTTACCAAATATTGTTTCCCATTGAGTAGGCTGCCTTGTCACTTTCTTGACAAACTCCTTAGAAGTGTGAAAGTTTTTAATTTTGAGGAGGTCCCATTTATATAATTGTTCTTTCATTGCTTGTACTTTGGGTATAAAGTTCAGGAAATCATTACCTAATACAAGATCCTGTAGATGCTTCCCTACATTATCTTCTAGGAGCTTTATGGTTTGGCTCTTATATTTATAACTTTGACCAATCTTGAGTTAATTTTGGTATAATGTGTGAGGTGGTATTCCTCTCTCATTCTTTGAATATGGATATCCAGTTCTCCAAGAATTATTTGTTGAAGAGGCCCTTTTCTCCCAGTTGAGAGAGCTTGATGGCATTGTCAAATATCAGGTGACTGTGTATGTGGGGATCTACACAGATCTGTCATTTCAGTTCCATTGGTCAGGATTTCGATCCTTGTGCCAATAACATGCAGTTTTGACCACGGTAAACTTGTAGTATGTTTTTTTTTTTTTAAGATTTATTTATTTTATTACATATCTCCCCCCTCCCCCCCCCCCACTGTGGCGATGCGCCGAGACTGGTCACCACGCAGGCGTGGCTTTCCCCACTTGTGGGCGGCTTCTACTTCCATTCACGGCTGGTTCTGCTTCAGTTCACGGGTGGCTGGCTGCACTCCATTTGCAGGTGACCTGCCCTGCCTGTGGCGGCTTTTGCCCTGTCCGTGGCAGCTTTTTGCCCTGCCCACGGTGGCTCTGGCCTGCCCATGGCGGCTTGCCCTTCTCAAGGCGGTCTGCCCGCTAGGAGAGGTCCCTGGGAACTGAACCTGGGG
>PVKH010037919.1:0-11395 GCA_004027955.1 Chaetophractus vellerosus | reverse complement strand
GGACAGGGCAAAGCCGCCACGGGCAGGGCAGTTTGCCTGCGAATGGAGTGCAGCCAGCCACCTGCGAACTGAAGCAAGAGCCGGCCGTGAATGGAAGCAGAAGCCACCCACAAGCGGGGAAAGCCACGCCTGCGCAGTGACCGGCCTTGGCGCGTCGCCGCAACGGGGAAGAGGGGAGATATGTAATAAAATAAAATAAATCTTAAAAAAAAAATTTGGCAAAATCATCCTAATGTATTGTGGAATAGAAATAAGATTCGAAAAGATCAGATGAACTCAGTAAAAAAGTGAAAAATTCCCAAATACTAAAATATCAGTAATTGAAAATAAAAAATAAGTTTCATTAAATGCATTTTACGAAGTCTAAAGCAGTCTATGACACCTAAATTTCAAAAATTTAAATCTTCTTTAAGAGCTACCTTGAAGACCCATTGGAACGTGTTTTCTAGAAAGCCTTTTGAAATACACAAACTTACTAAAACCAGAATGTCCAAGATTTTTCCCTTTTTATATATTGTGTTCAATTTACTAATATTGTATAGGAATATTTTATCTATGCATGTGAGAGACATTGCTGGATAGTATCCTGCAGCATGTATGTCTGGTGTTTATATTGGGATAATACTGACCTCATAGAATTAGCAGGGAAGTATCTTAGTTTTCCATCTGCTAAAGCAAATATCATATAATGAGTGGGCTTGAACAACAAGAACTTATTGACCTACAGTTTTGAGGCTAGGAGAAGGCCAAAATGGAGGCATCATCCTGGCAATGCTTTCACTCTGAGCACTGCTGACCATCCTTGGAAGTCCTTGTATTTTCTCTCACATGGTACTGTCCTCTCCATTCTCTTCCAGGCCCCTTGACTTCTAGCTTGCTGCTCTTCCTAGTGAATTTCTCTCTATATTACTAAATTTCCTCTGCTTGTAAAAAGACTCCTATAATTGGGGTAACGACCCATCCTGTTTCAGACGGTAACACTTTAGGTAAAATAACATCTTCAAAAGTTCCTCTTTACAAGGTTCTGGTGGGCACATTTTTCAACATCCCCAGAAATCGAACCCAGGAGAGCCTTGTCAATATGATATATTCATTTCAGGACAGCAGAAGTACCCATCTACTACACTTAGTCACAAAGATGTTCCTCCAGACAGCTTGATGAAAATGCCTTTGACTAATGGACGGATGGGCCAGCTGGCAAGGCATCCCTCCTGAGAACACCTAATCGATTACGTGAGGGTGAAGGTGCCCACCAGCCGCCATACACCCCGCCCCATTGTTCTTCTAGACAAGGCCGTGAACTGGCAATGCAAGAGAGTCCAGTGAGGGTTGGAAAAGATCCAGAACTTGGATTTAACATATCAGGAGGTGTTGAGGGTAGAGGAAACCCAATCATACCTGATGATGATGGTATATTTGTAACAAGGGTGCAGCCTGAAGGAACAGCATCAAAATTATTGCAACCAGGTGATAAAATTATCCAGGCTAATGGCTAGAGTTTCATCAGTCTTGAACATGGACAAGCAATGACCTTGCTAAAAACATTCCAGAACATTATTGTACAGGAAGTTTCCTCATAAGCACTGTGGACAAAAAAAGGGGGAACACAGTCAAATTTATTGGAAGACACTTGCAGGGGAAATTAATATTTTGACTATTTTTATATATAAAGAACTCATAAATTATTTTCAAATTTGTACATTAATGAAATAATGGAACTTATGGTCAGAGAGAAAGAACCACTGTACAGAATATACAGGAGACTATTGAATTCATACTGTAAAATTTCTTGTTAGGTTTTTAAACATAGCAATCAAGGCTACAAAGTAAACCTATGTTGTTTTTGTATAGATTGTAGATTATTTTTGGATTTCATGCACATGAATGAACTCTGTAGCCTGGAGACAGGTGGCAGAGCTATCTATCTTCTAGCTTTTATGCCCTTATTTTTATTCAACTAGTATTAATGTTCTACTGCTACAACTACTTTTTTTAATGTAGCAGACATGAGAATTGAAATGTTGGCTTTTGCTAAGTGCACATTGAATTGGAAAATGAGGTGGTGAAGGTGATACTGGTGGATTCACTTTCCAAGGCCAGATTAAAACAATTATCTCCTATGAAAATCTGGAAGCCAAAAATGAAAAGAAAAGCTATCTGTTCATATGTTTTTAAACAAATCAATTTTATTGATATATATAAAGAAAGCGTAAATCCATCCAAAGTGTACAATAAATGGTATTTGGTATAATAACATAGTTGTGCATTTATCACTTCAATCATTATTAGAGCATTTTCATTATTCCAATAATAATAATGACAATAAACAAAAAACAAAAACAAAAAAAAACTCATCACCTCTCAATCTCTCTATGCTCTCCCTGCCATACATAGCTGCTATTCTGTTTCCATCTCTCTACTATACTTGTATTTATATTTTTTAAAAACAGTCTTATATGATCAATATTACCCATATTTATATTTCATATGAGTTTTCTCTATGTCATACTGTCCCATGTTACATTTTTCAGCTTTCCTTCTAGTAACATACATCCTTAGACTTTCCCTTTCAACCACTATCATACACATATAATAGCTCTGCTAGTTACAAACACTATGATATGCTTTCACCATTTCTATTCATTTCCAAAGATTTACAAACAACTTTTTTTTACCAATTCTGCACAGATTAACTCTCAGCTTTCCATTCTCTACCCCATTATATTTTCTGGTGACCTATATTCTAATCATTAACTCCATGAGTTTACACAATATATTTAGTTCATAATAGCACAATCATACAGTATTTGTCCTTTTGTGTCTGGCTTGCTTCCCTCAACATAACTTTCTCCAGGTTCATCCATGTTGTCATATGCTTCATGATTCATTTCTTCTGACAGCTGCATAATATTCCATCATATGTATACACCAAAATATGTTTATCCATTCATCAATTGATGGACACCTGGGTTGTTTCCATCTTTTGGCAATTGCGAATAATGCCCCAATGATCATCGGTATGCAGATGTCTGTTCATGTCAATGCTCTAAGTTCTTCTTAGTAGTGGCATTGCCGGGTCACCTGGCAAGTCTATTTTCAACTTCCTTAGGAACTGCCAAACAGTCCTCCACAGCGGCTGTACCATTCTACACTCCTACCAATAGTGAATAAGCACTCCTATCTCTCCACATCCTCTCCAACACTTGTAGTTATCCAACCTTTTAATAGTGGCTATTCTAATAGGTGTGAAATGATATCTCATTGTAGTTTTGATTTGCATTTCCCTAATCACTAGTGACGTTGACCATTGTTTCAGGGGTTTTTTGCCATTTGTATTTCTTCTTTGAACAATTGTCTATTCAAGTCTTTTGCCCATTTTTTAATCAGGTAGTTTGTCTTTTTATTGTTGAGTTGTAGTATCTCTTTATATATCATGGATATTAAACCCTGATTGGATATGTGATTTCCAAATAGTTTCTACCATTGAATGGTTTGTTTTGTACCCTTTTGACAAAGACCCTTGAGGTGCAAAAGTGTTTAATTTTGAGGAGGTCCCATTTATCCATATTTTCTTTTGTTGTTCATTCTTTAATTGTAAGGTTTAAGAAACTACCACCTACCACAAGATCTTAAAGATGTTTTCCTACATTTTCTTCTGGAAGTATTATTGTTGTCGCTTTTATATTAAGTCTTTGGTCCATTTTGAGTTGATTTTTGTGTAAGGTGTGAGATAGGGGTCATCTTTCTTTCTTTTGGATATGGATATCCAGTTCTGCCAGCACCATTTGTTGACTAAATAGTTCTGACCCAGCTGGGAAGTCTTGGCAGCCTTGTCAAAAATCACTTGACCATAGATATGAGGGTCTATTTCTGAGTTCTCAATTCCATTGGTCAATGTGTCTGTCTTTATACCAGTACCATGCTGTTTGTAACCACTGTAGCTAAGTAATATGCTTTAAAGTAAGAAAGTGTGAGTCCTCCAACTTCATTCTTCCTTTTTAAGACATTTTTGGATATTCAGGGCCCTTACTCTTCCAAATAAATTTGATAATTGGCTTTTCCATTTCTGGGGGGAAAGAAACACTGTTGTGATTTTTATTGGGAATGCATATAATCTAAAATTAGTTTGAGTAGAATTGACATCTTAATATTTAGTCTTCCAGTCCATGAATATGAAATGTCCTTACATTTATATGAGATTTCTTCAGTTTCTTTTAATAATGTTTTGTAGTTTTCTGAATACAGGTCTTTTACGTCCTTGGCTAAGTATATTCTTAAATATTTGATTCTTTTAATCATTATTATAAATGGAAATTTTTTCTGATTTCCTCCTCAGATTGCTCATCAGTATAGAAACACTATTGATTTTGTATATTAACCTTGTATCCCACCATTTTGCTGAACTTGGCTATTAGTTCTAGAAGCCTTCTTGTGTCTTTTTCAAGATTTTCTGATATGGGTGCATATCATCAGTGAGTAGTGAAAATTTTACTTCTTCCTTTCTTGTTTGGTTGCCTTCTATTCCTTTATCTAGCCTAATTGCTCTGGCTAGAATTTCTAGCACAATATTGAATAACAGTGGTGACAGTGGGCGACCTTGTCTTGTTCCTGATCTCAGTCCTTCACAATTGAGTGCACTGCTAACTGTAGGTTTTTCATACATGCATTTTACCATATTGAGAAAGCTTCCTTCTACTTCTATCTTTCGGAGTGTTTTTATCAAGAAAGGAAGCTGTATTTTGTCAACTGCCTTTTCTGCATCAATTGAGAAGATCATATGATTTACTTCTTCAATTTATTAATGTGACTTATTACACTAATTGATTTTCTTGTGTTGAACTACCTTTCCATACCTGGGATAAGACCCACTTGATCATGGTACATAATTCTTTTAATGTGCTTTTGGATTCGATTTACAAGTATTTTGTTGAGGATTTTTGTATCTATATTCATTAGAGATATTAGTCTGTAACTTTCTTTTTTTCATAGTATCTTTATCTCGTTTTTATATTAAGGTGATACTGGCTTAATAGAATGAGTTTGGTAGCTTTCTTCTTGTTCAAGTTTTTTGAAAAGCTTGAACAAGATTGGTATTAGATTGTCTTTGAATGCTGGTAGAATTCACCTGTGAAGCCATCTTACCCTAGGCTTTTCATATTTGGGAAGTTTTTGATGAGTGTTTCAATCTATTTGCTTGGTATTGGTTTGTTGAGGTCTTTTATTTCTTCTAGGGTCAGTGTAGGTTGTTCATGTGTTTCTAGGAATTTGTCTATCTCATCTACATTGTCTAGTTTTTCTGACATACAGGTGTTCATAATATCATCTTATGATTGTTCTTATTTCTGATTCTTTGTCAGTCTAGATAAGGATTTGTTGATTTTGTTCATCTTCTCAAAGAACCAACTTTTGGTTTTATTGATACTCTCTCTCTTGTTTTTATTTGTTGTTGTTCTCAATTTCATTTCTTTCTGCTCTGATCTTTACTATATCTTTCCTTCGGCTTGGTTTGGGATTAGGTTGCTGTTCCTTTTCTAGTTCCTCCTAGTGTGCAGTTAGATCTTCAATTTTAGCACTTTCTTCCTTTTTCATGTAAGCATTGAGGGCTATAAATTTCCCTCTCAGTACTGCCTTTGCAGTGTCCAATAGGTTTTGACATGTTGTGTTCTGGTTTTCATTCATCTCAAGATATTTACTGAATTCTCTTGCAATTTCTTCTTTGACCCACTGATTATTTAAGAGTGTATTGTTTAATATCCATATATTTATGAATTTTCCCTTTTTCTGTCCATTATTGCTTTCCAGCTTCATTCTATTATGATCAGAGAAAGTCTTTTGTATAATTGCAATATTTTTAAATTTATTGAGATCTGCTTATGTCCCAACAGATTATCTCTCCTGGAGAAGGATCCATGAGCACTGGAAAAGAATGTATATCTGTTGTTCAGGGTGGTAATATTCTATAAAAGTCTGTTAGGTCTAGGTCATTTATTATATTATTCAAACTCTCTGTTTCTTTATTTATCCTCTGTCTAGATGTCATATCCAATATTGAGAGTGTTGACTCCCTAACTATTATTGTAGAGATATCTATTTCTCCCTTCAGTTTTACCAGTATGTGCCTCATGTATTTGGGGCACCCAGGTTGGGTGCATAAATATTTATTATGATTATTTCTTCTTGGTGAATTGCCCCCATTGATCAATATATAATGACATTCTTTATCCTTTATAACAGTTTTGTATTTAAATCTATTTTGTCCTATATTAGTATTGCTGCTCCAGTTCTTTTTTGGTTACTATTTGCATGGAATATGATTTTTCAACCTTTCCTTTTCAACCTGGTTGTGTCCTTACATCTGAGGTGAATCTCTTTTGGACAGCATATAGATGGCTCATGTTTTTTACCTACTCTGTCTGTCTATGTGTTTTGATTGGGGATTTCAAGCCATTAACATTCAGTGTTATTACTGTAAAGGTATTACTTAGTCCATTTTTTTCCTTTGGCTTTCTGCTGTCATACCTCATTATTATGTCTTTTTACCACTTAATTTATCCTTCCTAATAATCATTTCTATACCCTTCGCGAAGTCTCTCACCCTTGTTTTTTCCTTTCAGTCTGCAGCACTCCCTTGCAATTTGGCCTTTGGTAACATACTCTCTCGGTTTTTGTTTGTCTGTGAAGACTTTAAACTCACCCTCATTTTTGAAGGACAGCTTTGCCAGACACAGAATACTTGACTCTTCTCTTTCATTTTCTCTTTCAGTACCTTAAAACAGCTACCACTTTCTTCTCTCCTCCATGGTTTCTGATGAGGCTTTGGCACTTAATCTTATCAAGGTTCCCTTGTATGTAATGCTTTGCTTTTCTCTTGCTATTTCCAGAATCCTCTCTTTATCTCCGATATTTGTCATTCTGCATAGTAGGTGTCTCAGAGTAGGTCTATTCATATTTATTTGGTTTGTGTGGTCCTTCTTTTTTTTAATTTTTTTAGATTTTTTATATATCTATATATATTTTTAGGATACACTGATTACATAAATGTTACACAGAAATTCCAGGTGTACCCACATGCCACCTCCCCCACACCTCCCACAACCTCCCACATACATATCCCTCATCAGCGTGGCATAATGCCTGTGATAGATATACACATTTTGGGACTTTGCCATCAAGCATAGATCACAGTTCAGTCTGTAGATGGCCCTCACTCCTACACAGTTCCACATGATACATGATGATACAAAATGGCCTACAACCTCCATTGCAACATCACCCACAACAATTTGTGTGGTCCTTCTTGAATATTGATATTTATGCCTTTCATAAGTGTTGGGAAGTTTTGGGTCATTATTTCTTCAAATATTCTTATTGCCTCTTTTCCATTCTCTTCTCTTTCTGGGACTCCAGTAACACATAAGTTTGTGTATTTCACACTGTCATTCAGTTTCCTGAGATGCTGTTCCATTTTTTTCCATTCTCTTCTATTTCTGTTCTCCCATCTTTTTCAGTTAGATGTTCTGTCCTTGAAATCACTAATTATGTCTTTGAGCAAATCAAATCTGCTCTTGTGTGCTTGTAATGTATTTTTAATCTCATCCATCATGCTTTTCATAAGCTCTGCTGCTTTACTTTGTAGGCTTTCAAATTGTTCTTTATGCTCATCCAGTGTCTTCTTAATATCCTTTATCTCTTTAGTCATATTTTCTTTAAATTCTTTGAATTGATTTAGGAGATTTGTGTGATTATCATTGATTAGTTGTCTTGTATCTCATCAGGATATTTGGTTTTTTCCTTTGGCTGGGTGATTTCTTCAGCTTTCTAGTATGGCTTGTAATTTTTTGCTGATATCTAGGCATCTGAATATGTTGGTGAATTTAATTTGATGGTCAATTTCTCTCTCTTGCCTGTTTTTTTTTCCCACAGCTATTCTTTGAGTTTTGATTCAACTTATTCTGCCTTTAAAATTTCCCAGCTTAGGTTACCAAAATTGTGCCAGGGAGTCGCTAATGGGGCACAGATTTTCTCCCAAGGGTATGGCTAAAGAGACACCTAAACATAATTTTCCTACTTGCAATTTGGTGGATGGCCAGCAGATGGCACTCATCAGTGACCCTTTCCACAGAGGTGTTTCTTTCAACCTCGACTTTCTTGTGTTTCTGGTCTGGCTGTTGCTGAGATGCAAAGTGGGCTCTGCTGGCCAAATTCACTGAGGGAAAGCCTTCCAAGTCACGCCCCCTCCATCTTCCATTGCAACAGCTGACAGGGAGGAAGATGGCTGTTCTCCTGCCACTCAGCTGCAGTAAGCCAGGGATTTTATCCAGGCTTAATGTCTTGAGAGTGGGGAATGGGAGCCCTTCCTGGCCACCATGGGGCTTTCATAACTCACGTTTGTTGTTATGGGTTCTTGGTCTCTCTGTCTCGCCCTCCTGAGCATTGCACAGCACTGTTCATGTCTGTTGACCCCCAAAGCAGGTCCCTTGGACAACTGTTGGCCCTGTCTTCATTGTTTTTGTGAATGAGTTGAGACCTGGTTGCCTATTCTGACACCATCTTCCTGGAATTCCTGTTCATGTGTTTGTTGTTGTTGTTGTTGTTGTTGTTGCCTATCTATTTAATTTATTATTTCTTTAATTTTTTATATATATTTTAGGATACATTGATTACATAAAAGTTACACAGAAACTTTAGGAGTACCTAAATACCACATGCCCACACCTCCCACAACCTCCCACATATATATCCTTCATCAGAGTGGCACAACGCCTGTGATAGATAACACATTTTAGGGCTTTGCCATCAAGCATGGGTCACAGTTCAGACTTTAGATTACCCTCTCTCCCATACAGTTCTGCATGATACATGATGATATAAAATGGCCTATATCCTCCATTGCAACATCACCCATGACAATTCCCAAGTCCCCAAAAAAGCCCCCGTATTACAATTGCCCTTCCCTCTCCCTGCCCCCAAAGCGTCCAGTGACCCTGGCTCCACATAATTTTGTAATTTCTTCCATTGTATGTATCACAGGACACCAACAAGTCCATTCTAGTCCATAGTTCTTCCCCCAATCCCGAGAAGTCTGGGATGGTGATGTCCCCTCCAAGTGAGGAGGGGCTTATATCCCATGCATATGATGGAAGGGTTGTCCTGCCTCCAGCTGCAGGCTCTCTCCATTCCCCAGGATAGCCATCGTCTATCATCATCTCCCCACTAGGTGTCCTGGGTGAGTCCATTGAGTTGTAGAGTAAGAGTTACAGGTCCACAGAGCCTCTGGACCCCGTTGGCACATGCAAAGCGCATAGCCTCTGGTCTCTGAAAGTACACCTAAAACTCTGGCATCAAATATAGGTTTGTATAGAAGAGACTGATGGACCATGAGCAGTGAAGACATATTTCAGTCAGTCTCTCTCACTCTCAGGAGCAAGGGTGCCAAATTAGGGCCCACTGGTAAGGCACCAATCTCTGGGGCTATCTGCCCTGATATAGGACCTGGATATCTCCAAAGCCCTCAGAAGGCCCTCTGTTTGGGGTGATATCCATATTGGAAGCCTAGGAGGTCCTACTGGGGTGTGCATAAGTGTTACCTCTGGGTTGATCTCCCGACTCTCTTTGAAGTCACTTAACCCAATGAACTCATTTGTCTTTACCATTTCCCCCTTTTATTCGGAGTCTTTTTCCAGACGTTCTGCTATTGGCATTTGTTCATAATCCCTCGTTGCCAGGGAGGCTCATCCCTGGGAGTCATGTCCCATGCTGGGAGGAAGGTAATGCATTCTTATGCTGAGTTTGGCTTAGAGAGAGGCCACATTTGAGCAACAAGGAGGTTCTCCAGAGGCAACTTTTAGGCACCCCTTAACACAAGGCTATTTCAATTTCAACAGCAATGACTCACAAGGCTAGTCATCAATAACAAGGGCCCATCGATGGATCATCCTCCTTTGCCAGATGCTGCCCCTGCACTCAGGGGGGATGTTGCTACTCTTCTGGAAAATATGGCAGAGTTCTCCAAGATGGGAATTCAGTGTTCTCCCATTTATTGAGTAATTCTTCACCTTGTGACTATGCCCCATGAGCATTTGAACAATTATGTATGCCTTTTATGTATGTTCAGGTGGACTTCCTCCCATGCACCCCCAACCTTAACAACCCCCACCAATGAACGTCTCCCATCCACATTGTGACCCTTCTGTGATCCATAGCCTCTTCACAGGTGAAGCCATAACAATAGCCAATTGCAATGAATAGGAAAATGGAATAATAATGATATTTAAATGTAAGAGTTAAAATATAGGAGAACTGAAAAAATTAAAAATAGGGAACGGGCTGTAGCTCAATTGGCAGGACTCCAGTTCACCACATGGGAGGCCCTGGGTTCAGTTCCCAGAGCCTCCCTGAGCAGGCAGACCACCTCAAGAAGGCAAGCCGCCGCAGGCAGGGCAAGCCGCTGAGGGCAGGGCAAGCCCCCACGAGCAGGGCAAGCCCCTGGGAACAGGGCAAGCTGCTGCACAGTGAGCTGACTCGGAAGGTCGCTGCAGTGGAGGGAGACAAGCAGACACAGAAGAATGCAAAAATGAACACAGCAAGAACAAGCAGAGAGGGGGGATATATAATAAATAAAAAATAAATCTTTTTTAAAAAATAAAAAATAAAAAATAATTTTAGAAAATTAAAAAATATATAGAAAAAAGAAAACAAGATATTGTTAAAGGATTGGGTTATTCAAAAAATGTGAAAAAATAATAATATATATGTATAAAAAATTTTTTTTTCGATTTTGCCTTGTCAGTGCAATATCTGGTGTCCAGTCTGTTTCGTGGCACCTTAATCTTCTCACTTTCAAGCAGCCATCCTTTTTTTCATTTAATTTTCAAAGAAGTTTTGGGTCACAGCAGAGTCACACACAAAATACAAGACAATTTCATATACTCAACCTCCTCCTCCATCCCCCCCATACCAAAACCTTTTTGCATGTGGATGGCAGCACCAACATAACTGAGAAACAGAGAGTGAAACATAGTTCCCCAGCATTGTCATTGGTCCACATCAAGGTCCACATTTTAGATCGTATACTTTTATAAATTTTGATGACTATCACCCTGTCCCGTGTCCACCACTGCAAGGCAATGGAAAACACTTCCATGGTCCACCATATGCCCCTCATTCGATCCACCCTTGTCCCTCCCCACCACCCCTGGGCCCACAATGCTCCCTGGCTCTATTCCCCGGATGACAGGATTCACAAATTCACGCCACAGAGTGTCCTGGCTCACCAGTTCATCCCCCACTGGGAACCATCCCTGCTCCTGAGAGTCACTCCCCTGTCTATTTCTGAGTGAAACAGACCTCCAAAAATAGGGAGCCCAACTCCCTCCCCCACACCGCGCAAGTTCTC
>PVKH010037918.1:0-11395 GCA_004027955.1 Chaetophractus vellerosus | reverse complement strand
GGGGACCAAGTAGCCCTTCATGGTGCAGTAGCCGCTGGGGGCCGTTTGTAATGGTGGTTCCAAGTAATCCAGACAAAGTTACATAAGTTCCAGAAAACTCTCATTCAAAATCATGTAATCAAGTCTATCAGGCATTTTAGGTCTTAGAAAGGTGTTTATTAAAATTATAAAAGTCGAAGAAGTTTGGTGTGGTCTAAAATAATGAAACAAGGGGCCGGCTGTATAGCCCAGTTGGTGGGGCGCCGGTTTACCACATGGGAGGCCCCGGGTTCAGGTCCCCGGGCCTCCTCCGATGGGCGGACCACTTTGAAAAGGCAAGCCAACGCGGGCGGGGCATGCCGCCACGGGCAAAGGCAAGCCCCTGCGAGCAAGGGTGAGCCCCTGCGAGCAGGCGGGCCGCTGCGCAGTGAGCTGACTCAGCAGGTTGCCCCAGCAGGGGGAGACAAGCAGACACAGAGGAACACAGAGGAAAATGTGTGAACACAGCAAGAACAAGCAAAAAGGGGGGGTTGTATAATAAATTAAAAAATAAAATAAAATAATGAAACAAGGTAGTATTTACATATTGCATAATCAAACTCAGTAGGTTTTTCTGTTTTTCTTCCAACACTGGCTCAATCTGATTCTTGAATGTTCTTTTTTTCTTAATATTTGTCTTTTGAAATCATTCTGCTTCCTCTTTGAAAAAAATACTTTAGGGGGATAGTAGCTAATTTTATCTTTTGTTCTATTCGTTTTTAGTAACATGAATGACTCAGATTCTAAAAGAAGAAAAAGAATGACAAGTAAGTAATCCTTTTGATTTGCTTAACTTTAAGGATTATCAAATAAAAGGAAATTTTTTTTTGAGAACTGATAGCAATTATTTAAGGAAAATGAGTTTATTAAAAAAAACTAGAATAAATCTAGGTGAGTATATTTTAGTTGAGCTGATGTGTCATGTGTTTTTCTGATCCAAGAAGATGACTTTTAACTTCTTGTAGGCTATAAGCTCCATTTTCATAAGCTTGTATACTAATATTAAAATAAAATAGTCCTAAAGGCTGGTGGCGAGACAAGGAAGATGGTTTGTGGTGTGATGGGAAAAAACATGGGATTTGGAGTCTGGCAGGTGCCTTTCCTCTCTGCCACTTGTTAGCTGTGTGAACTTGGAAAATATATTTAACTTCCCACGCCTTAATGCCCTGAGCTATAGCAAATGGGGACATTTTCCAGGGGTGTTGTTTGTAAGACGAGCAATACCATGCATAAAGTGGGCCTGGGCAATAACACGCAGCCAACAAATTGGAGTTGTAAGAATACTCTGCATTCAGGGACTGATTTTGAGTTACGGAGTGTAAGTTTTACAATGAAGTGTGCAATCTGTTTTGGGCTTCAGCATGGATTTAGTTGCCTGCCACTTAGTTCCCTTGGGCACAGGTACAGAATTTATAGACCAACCCAGGCTACGGACAATCCCAGTGGTTAAGAGGAAGAAGAAATTGGAAGAAGAAAATGAGGTGGCAGCCTTCAATACTTGGGTGTTTTGGGTATAACAGTTTGGAAGACATTAAAATGAAAGAAATTTAGCGAGCTCGAGGCTGCCGCTTTGCTTCTGTTTTTTTTTAGATAAAATGATGGTTACATACAGCAATGTTGGTTGTTTTTGTTTTTTTTTACTTAATCTAAAAGTTATGCAATCATCACGAAAATCCAATTTGAGAACATTTCTACCCACTTGACCTCTCTTCACTTAGGTTTCCATCATCATGATGTATTTACATCATGGTTTGTTGCACAAATTCAATGAGTTAGTGGCTGGCATATGATAAGTACCAATAACTAGCAGCTATTGTTTTGTTATAGAGGAGATTAAATATACTTGTTGCAGGAGTGTTGGGGAGGACCCTGGATTGCCACTGTATTGCTGCTAAATACCATCTAAAAACATATTTTTAAAAATCAATGGTAGATTAAGGGAAGATTTGCTATTAAATTAAAAAAAGATGTTCTAAGGTGCAAACAATGGAAGCATTAAAGGTGAGCGTTTTAAAGGCTCTTAGAAACCTATTTTTCAAAAACACGTGATATACATTAATTGTAGGCCTCCAGTTAACTCTGAGATCATAAACCACAAAAGGGCTTTGGTAGTTTCTCTTTCACAGAGCTCAGCCCAGGATCACATGGAAACCACGTTTGTTTGTTTTTTTAATACATTCACCCTCCCCCCACTGGGGCGACCCGCCGAGTCAGCTCACCGGTGCGGCGGCCTGCCTGCCCGTGGCGGCGTGCCTTCTCCAGGCGGTCTGCCCGCTCGGGGTGGCCCCGGGACCGAACCCGGGGCCTCCCATGTGGTAAACCGGCACCCTACCAACTGGGCTACAGCCGGCCTCCTGGAAACCACATTTAATGAGTACTTTGATCACTTTGACACCCAGGACGACTGTCTCGTTTCGTATTCAGAGATGCTGGTGTGTCTGAAGGTGCTTTTCTCTGTGGCTATGAAGACCATAGGGGAAAAGTCCTTTCTGCAGTTTCTAATGGAAAGAATAAGATCAGCAGGCTTCCAAGAGAAACGTTGATGTCCCACAATGAAATAGTTCTGTTTATGTAAAGCACCTTACCCTAGTAGATCCAGCATACTCTGATGGGTTTTATATATTCAGGGAAGAAAACAAAAAACCAAATAAACAAAAGTCCTAAAATATCTGCATCTGCAATAAAATTAGGTTGGCCATAATTCTAAAAACCCGTCAGTGCCATTCTCTTGCTTCTCTTTGTGCCGAGTAGTGAATTTGTGGCAAGTGCTCAAAGAAACCTACATCTGGCACTTGGTTACTGAATTGCTGTGGCCACCTGTTTAGAGGTCAGTGCCAACTAAGCTGAAATCATGGTTGGGGCCTCGTTATTGAACGCAACCCTGAGTCTAACCCCAAACCTCTCATCTGCCACCTTGCAGGTGGCACGCCTTGATCGTGAAGGAAATGATGTAGAAATTAGGTAAGATCAACTAGGAATCACTGTTAAAGTGCCACTAGTTAAGGTAATCATGCAATATAAATTGTGACCCTCTAGTAGATATTTCAGTCCTGACCTTTTGCAAATAGTTGAATAAAAGAGAAATTTCCTACCTCATCCTTCCTCTGGGACATTAAAAAAAGGAGAGAGAGAAAGGAGGAAAAGTTGCAATATTTGGAATTACTTTTTCTCTTAAATTTATTTTAGTAACTATTTAATAATATATTGAATTAGATGAATGATAAATGGACTCCCGTTTACCAGTTTCTTTACCAGTCCATCCGAGATTAGTTGAATTTACCAGTCTGTCAGAGATTAGTTGAAATGATCAATCTCTTTTGGCCACTGGATCTGCTGGATTTCCTGTATGTTAATACTTTTGTGTAAAATGTTAGCAACAGCATGATTTATTTTGGATTATGAGGTGTTCAGTAAAACGTGGTCACAAGTCTCTTTTCCTAGTACTAAGGTCATTTATTCAGCAAACATATATTAAGTCCCTATTATGTGCCTTTTTTGTACGTCACGTTGTTTAAAGCTGAAGCCACAAAGATGAATTAGATCCCTGCCCTTCAGGAGCCTAGAATCCAGTGAACCAGTGATTATCAAATTATATGGAACTCGGGTTGGACATTATCCTCATTAATCCCCTTATTAAAACTCTACTTCCAAAGGAAACAACCCACAGAGAATTCCCAAGCAGATGAAAATGTGCAGAATGGAATAACCCCCCAAGTAATGTTGTACACGGATACATAATTTACCTATTTTCCAAGCAACTTGGATATTTATAAGTTGCAGTGGCAGTTGCCAAAGTATTTTAACAGGATTTTCATTGCTAGATTTCTATAAAGTATGTGTCAAACCTTTATTTGGATAACTCCACTCTACTTCTTTGCCTAAACTGTCTCCACAATTTCCCCTAGCACGTTAGTTTACCATTTTGTTTAAAGATTGTGTCTCTTCTTTTTGTGCATATGTGTTTTTATTTTAAAGGACTCCTGTAATAATTTTTAAAAATTTGAAAAATGCAAACTTGCAGAACAACAACAAATCCTCTGTGTTCCCGGCATCCAAAACCAAATACTATTCACCTTTTGATGCATTTATCTCTACTCTCTCTGCTTCTGTGGATGTTGATTAGGAGAAAATGTGGTGATAATCACGTATATAGTATAATTGTAGATTTTTTTCACTAAACATAAGTTAAGCATTTTTTCTTGCTACTGTATATTCTTGATAATGTAACATTTTTAATGGCTGCATATTTCTTTGAAAGGATATGTGATCTTTTACTTAACCATTCTTCTTTTAAGTATTTTAAGTTGTTTCCAGTTTTTTTCTTAATATTATTAATATTTCTTAATATTTTTCTATTTAAATTTGTTTCCTTAGACTGTTATTAGAGAAATAGAATTACTAGGTCACAGTTTTAGATTATCCATCACACTTGGGCAGATCTTTAAAACCAGGTTGAAATAGAGATTTTGTATTCCATCCCATCACGTACCTCAGAAGCTGCTGTTGAGAGTCGTGAACTGATTTCTGCAGTTCTCTCAGATCTTCTCCTTTGCCACTGGGGATAGCACCCCTGCTCCCCCCGCCTCGGTTGATAAATTGGTTTAGAAAAGGCTCATCTCAAATAAAGATGCGCTTCCTGGAACTCTTCTAAGTGGGCCTTACTGCAATACTTTTGAATAGGAAAAGCTGCGCACAACTCTATACCTCACACGGCAGGTGTAACGGTCCCTGCCTGCAGTGACCTTCCCTGTTTGCCCCGAGGCAGCGTTGGCCTTAAGCAGCCCTCCTGACTCAGACCTCGTCGGTGCTTGAGGGTATTCAGAGCAGCAAGATTCTCCCCACACCACGGGCTTAATTCAGATGAGTGAACTACTTTCTCCATGCCGTGTAAAATGCTCAGTGAACTGACAATGGAGAAAAGAATAAACGAATGATGACACACTGAAAAACAAGCATGCTGTTGATCGTAATATTCAAAAACTGTGTTTTTGTACTGTAAGAGAAATGCCGCACATTGCGTGAAAACAGTCAAACTCATGCTGATCGTTTCTTCTTTTTTGAGCCTTCCAGCAAAATTCTTAAAGGCCATCCAGTTTCAGTGGTGAGGAAACATGGCCTGTTTTGATTTTTTTTTAATAATTTTTTTTAAAGATACTTAGATTACATAAATGTTACACAAAAAATAGAGGGATTCCCATATGCCCCACTCCCCACACCTCCCACACAAACATCCTTCATTAGTGTGGCACATTCATTGCAATTGATAAACACATCCTGGGGCTTTGCCCCTGAGCAGGGACCATAGTTCACATTGTAGACCACACTCTCTCCCACACAGTTCTGCATGTTATGTGGTGATATAAATTGGCCTATATCTGTCATTGCAGTGTCACTCAGGACGATTCCCAAGGCCCAAAAAAAACCCCGTATTAGAACTGCTTTTCCCTCTCCCTGCCCCCAGACCCTCCAGTGGCCACTGGCTCCACATCAGTGTTGTAATTTCTTCCATTGCTAGAATCACAATATGTCTATAGTAGTTTAATTTAGTAATTTACTAGACTGAGATGTATTTTTTCATCCTTGTTTAAGCTGTTAATCCTAGATACGTGCTGAAGAACTGGATGGCTGAATCTGCAGTGCAAAAGGCAGAAATGAATGACTTTTCAGAGGTAAGGTGGTTGACTCACCTATGGTTTGTTTTTTTTTTTTCAAGGAAGTACTGGGACCTCATCCATGGAAAGCAGGTGCTCAACCAACTGAGCCACATCCCCTCCCCTCTCCTATGTTTATTTTTATTAATTAATTTTATTAATTTTTACTTAATTTAATGTACCATATTTTAAACATACATAATATGTTTGTAGACATGCTAAACCATACTGTTGCCAATACCATCTTCCCAGAATTTTCTCTCTCTTGTATTTCTTTTTCTAAAGCAGTGAATCATTTTCTCACATTTTCTATTTATTCTTTTATGTATTTAATTTTCATTTCATAACTTAAGTTGCATTATTTGAACTTCTGAGGATCTGATTCTACTGTTTATTGTTTGTGTTGTGCAATTTTGAATTGCGAGCTTATGCTTGAAATCCAGTAAATGCTAATGTGAAGGTGCAACTCTCCAGGGGAAGTGAGCATTTGCTTCTTCCAGGTATCTATGATGTCACCAACCTGGGCCCACTTTAAAGTAATTTCCTGACAGTAATGATGCTCAATGAACTAGAGCTGCATGTGTTAGCATGGAAGAGTCTCATACGCAATGTTCAGCCAAATAAGCAGGTTGTAAAGGAATACATATAGTGTGTTACCACTTAAATACAGTGTAAAAAACATGTAAAACCATACTGTATGCTACGTAGAATACATGTTTAGGTAATAAAAGTATAACCAAATGCTTGAGGATGATAAACATCAACTTGTGGACAGGGGTTACTTTGCAGTCATGAGGAAATTTGACTTAGGAAAGGCCATATTCAAAGTTTTTTTATTGCTGAAGCCGAGTGCTAGCCACAGAGGTGCTCATTGTATTTTTCTGCAAACCTTCTTCTGTGCCTCAAATATTTCATAATTAATGGCTTAAGAATGCATTGCACATATTGTGTTTTTTTCTCATTTTTTAATAGTAGGTTTACAGAAAAATCATGCAGAAAATACCGAGTTTCCATATAGCCCTTTTCCCTGTTAACATTTGCATTCGTGCGGTACCTTTGTTACAATTGGTGACCCACTGTTTTTAGAATTATACTGTTAACCACTGTCCAGAGTTGACATTGGGGTTCACTCTCTGTTGTTGTAGTGTGTTTTCTGGTCCAGGAATGGCCCTGGCACTTGGGCTGCCTCCCGCCTGTCCTGTGCTGAAGCCAACATGGTTGATGATCATGTTGTTCTTTCCACGCTGGGCTGGGCCTCAGAATCATTCTCAACACAGCGTGCCCTGTGGTCACCACCAGCTCACCAGAGTTGGCATGACAGGGAAAATGAGTTGCATTTTACAATTTGGAACTTGCATTAACCTTTTATCTTAGTAGTTTATTAGGCCTGACAATTCTGGGTTTTCATGTTACAAAATAAAATTCTTAAATTTAAGCTTTTTATGGTATTAAGAACATATGAAAGGGAAGGGAGATAACTTGGCATTTCTCTTTAGGTGAATTTGTTCAAGCTGGAGGAACTCAACGGTTTACAAGTTTTTTTGTTGGCCTGTTTCTCCTTCATTCCCTGTTTTCTTCCATTCCTCAAAGTTGTATTTGAGAACCAATGCAGTGCCCACTAGGGGGTCTTTTTAAGTGCAGGTAAATGTGGAGATCCATGAGACGCTCACAGGCCACACCTGGCCTCAGTCTGCTCAGAAAGACATAGGGTAGGACCCGTGGCTGCCAGCAGGGCCACCTCAGGTGTGCCTGGCTGCAGGAGCCCGCCGTAGCTCAGGTGTTCAGGTGAGATGTGCATCGGCAGGGCTGCCCTGGCCTCGATGCTTCCTGCCCCACGGCAACCACCGGCTTCTCGTAACCACTCCGTGCGTGTAGTTTCCAGCGTCCCCTGCCTTACAACAAGAGTGCTGCACTCCGGAAAACCCAAAGCATCCACCAGATATTCGTACTTATCCCAGTCCAGGTTCTAGTTGTCGTAAGTGATACTGTATGGCGATCCAGTTGTCATTCCGCCTTATCGGGTTGCCAGGGAAACGGACCTAGAAATTTAACTAAAGGTCAAATTCCCATGTGGGAGAGGAGAAAATAGTTTGTTAATCTCTTGCACATACAACATGTTTACCTTCTTTCATCAAACTTTTTTTTTTTTTTTTTAAGGTTCCGGGGGCCAGGATTGAACCTGGGACCTCATATGTGGGAAGCCGGTGCTCAACCACTGAGCCACACTGGCTTCCCTGAGTTGGTTTTTTCATTTGTTGTTTGTTTTTTCAGGAAGCACTGGGAACTGAACCTGGGACCTCCCATGTGAGAGGCAGGCGCTCAACTGCTTGAGCCACGTCTGCTACCCAAATATTTATTTATTTATTTATTTATTTATTTATTTATTTATTTATTTCTCCCCTCTCCCTCCCCCCTCAGTTTATTATCATGAGACAAAACTCCAAAAGAGGAAGCAGCACAAAGTGGGATTCATGCCCTTGATTTGGAAAGACTGCAAATTATTGATATTCTTTTATTTTTGTAAATACTTTAGAAAATTATAATTCTCCTCCTAAGGATGCAAAAGAATCTTATAATTAAATTATCAGGACATATTGTAATCTTATGACTCTTTACATATGCATTCTCCTGTTTTAGCACAAAACTAGTATTTCAAGAACTGTATGTGGGATAATAGAAATGTTAAGTAAGAATTATGGTTGGGGTTTTAATAAAATATAAAATGTATAAACATTTCCAAACAAATTTAAAATTTCCCTTGCCATTTTAGAATTTCTAATTTTTAAAAACTGATATCTTTTAGAAAGTTGTTCAGGGTCCTGAGAAAGAAAACCTGTATTTACCTATTTTGATTGTTTGCTAGGTCCGTCTTCTCCAGCAAGTTCTTCAGCATCCGTTCCAGAAGCATCCTGCAGCTGAGAAAGCAGGCTACTCCTTACCTACTCCTTCTTGGGCTAAAGCTCTCAGAGTTAGCTGTTCATCCTAATTTGGGGAGAGCAAATTAAGAAATGCTTCTATCATTGAACTCAATATAGAATCATCTATGTGATTAATTCCTAATGACCATCCACATTGTGATGACAATCTGTATTTGATAATAATGATTATATATAAAAGTAGTTTTTAGCAAATAAACTGGATCGTCTTCATTGTGACCATTTTTTTTCCTAAATCAATAACTTTAATGGAGTAATGAAATGTTTTTGGTAAACCACACAAGTTATTTTCAGTGACTAAGAAATTTTATGACAACCTCTTAATCGAAATGGATTTGTAAGTATTCATTTAGTACTTACTGTAAACCTAGCACTTTGAGACATATCAAATAAGTACATAGTTTAATTGTAATCCTAGAAAGTTTTTTTTCTCTCGCTGTTATGGTAATTTTCAAACATTATCAAAGTAGAGAGAATAGTTTAATGAACCTGGTTTATCATTTAACCTACAGATTGATGATCAAAGCATGGCCAGACTTGTTTCATCTACATGCCCACACACTCCCCTTTGGTTCTAGATATTGTTTTAATTGAGGTAGTATTTACATATCCCCAGTTATTTTTAAGAAAATCCCAGCTTTGTTTCATTTCATCCATAAATATTTCTGTATGTAACTCCAAATGCCAAAGACTTTTAACACACACACCCAATACTGTTATCACCTTAAGGCTAATTAAAATGTCTGTAAAGCATAAAATCAAATATTCAGCCAGTTTTCAAGTGTTGCCTATTGTCTTAAAATTATCCTCATCATTATGATAATTGCATATTTAACTTGGGATCCAGATAAAGATTACACATTAAGATTAGATGATAACTCTTAAGTCTCATTTGATATCTTTGGGTACAACTACTTGCAGCTTTTATTCCTTGCAAAGTGTTTGTCTGGGTTGAAGAAACCAGGTTAGTTGTCCTGACGTGCTTCCCACAGTCTGCCTTTTGCTGACTGGACCCCCGTGGTATTGCTTACCCACGTGTTTCTGTAAGTCCAGAGCTTCATTCAGACTCAGGTTCTATTTATCTGGCAAAAATGCTTGCCACCGGGAGGCAAGGGCTGTGTGTTTCCATCAGGAAGTGCACAATATTTGGTTGTCTCTCCTTTTGTGATGCCAACAGCCATCGACAATCATTGCCTTGACCCGTTTATTCAGTAAAGTTTGCAAAATGATGCTGTTCTAGTCCTCTCATTTGCTTATTAGCTGGAATCCTTCCATCAAGAAAAACTTCTTATCATTAATTATTTGGTTATCCTGAGGTAAAGAAAAGCAAAATAATGAGTTGGTTCCCAAGCAGCCTCCCAAAATGACACATGACTTTGTTTTGTTTATTTGCATTAGATCATTATGAACTCTTAAATTTAAACATATTTGTTGTTTATTCTATTACAGTTGATATCCTTAATGATGTGCAAATTATCCCATCTTTGGCCAGTGAGAGTTTATTCAATTGGCTCCTTTTTGAAACGATCTAGAAGTTTTGGGTAACTTCCTTGTTTTCTGGTGCAGCAAGGTGCTCCAGGTTCATCCTGTGTACCCCTCGCCTGAGCCCTAGAACCAGACATTTCTCCAAGGAGGCCATTTCCCAGACCACAGTCCTGATGTCTAAAGATGGTGAAGACTTGAAACCTTTAAAAATATCTGTTAAGGTTTTGAGTGTTCACCCCTTCTTCTCTAAAATGAAATGAAGCGAGCAGACAAAAAACATAGCAAAGAGACATATTATCATTCATACTAGAGAAAGGTCTCAACCTCGGAAATTCTTAGGTGACTTTCTATTAAAAATTTCAATTATTAAAGTAAAACAAATACATGCTCATGTAAAGCATTCAAAACAATAAAGAAGTATATTGAAGAAATTATGGAAGTCTTCCTTTGCATGCCTACTCTCCCCTCCTCCCTGCACCCGTTGTGTATTCCAGAGGTAAATACACTTTATAATTCTTGTAGCCCTTCAGAGTTTTGCTATGCATTGCCCACCTGTATACAAACATATATATATATAAATGCACATGCTTATGTGACTAGGGATATAGTCTATATATTGTTTTATAAGTTGCTTTTGATTTATGTTTAATTATGTTCTCTATTAATACTTACAGATCGCTCTCATTTGCATTAGTAGTTTCTGCACAATACCCATCATTTCTCAACCCCAACAGAGAGCAACGTGATAGTTAACAAGTGTGGGAGCTATCAGCAAGGCGAGAGGAGAGGGCAGAAAGATCACACACCCCTTTCCCATCGAAAGGCTCTAGTCCTAGGCAGGCCTAAAGTTGGGAGAGGGTAGAAGCTTTGATATCAAATCAAGGCCAGAGTTTTGATTACCATCTTGGACAGGACATTCTGTTTACTATGAATGAGAAGAAAAGACATGCAGTTTGCCAGGGTTTTCATCCAGGGGCAGGCAAGGACAAACGCCACTGCCCGACTTTTAAGGGAAATGGAGGGATGGAAAGAAGAAGGTTGAATTTTCATCATAATCCATGGGTCAGGCTCATTTAACATACTATTTCCACTTGGATCCTCCAATAAACTCTTGGTAATGCTTATTGTTATTTAAGTACCCCACTAGATGCAGTTTGCCGATATGTTATTTGCATGTTCACATCTATGTACATAAGTAATACTGGACCTTTATCTTTTGTGTGCTATTTGTGTTTCGTTTTCTTATCACTGTTATGTTGCCTCCTGTATTAGTCAGCCAAAGGAAGGCTGATGCAAAGTACCAGA
>PVKH010037917.1:0-11422 GCA_004027955.1 Chaetophractus vellerosus | reverse complement strand
CTTAGGAACCCAGAGTCAGGCTGCCAAGGGAACACCGGGGGTGGTGCTAAAATTTGAACTGACTCCTGGGCCCCAGCCTGAAAAGCTTAAATGAACTACCTTGCACAGCAAATGAGCAGAGAAGGCAAAGGGAAAGTGAAGGTTGGTTAGTCTTACATGTCAACTTGGCGAGGCCCGAGAACCCAGAAATTTAATCAAACACTAATGTAGGTGTGGCTATGAAAGTATTTTGGTATAATGGAGATTACCCTCAAAAATATGGGTAGGCTTCATTCAATCAGTAGCTGACCTTAAGAGCAAAAACTGGAGGAATCCTGGAGAAGGGACACCAATCCCTGCCTGAGTTTCTAGCCTGTCGGTGTGCTCAACCTCAAACCTGCCAGCCTACACAATTGTGTGAGTCAATTCCTTAAAATAATATATATATATAAATATCTCCTATTAGTTCAGTTTCTCTGGTGATGCCTGAAAGATACAACTTTTCCTGCCCTGTGGATACTTGACACTCCAGACAAATATCATGGAGGCCAATCTGAGAAGGCTAGGAATTAAGTCTAGGATACTGGGACCTTCATCTAACCAGAGGTGCTTAACCTTTTTTGTCCCACGGACCCCTTACTAAGTCTACACTATACTGTGTGTTATGTAATAAATATATCACACCCGCACCAACACGTCCCCACAAGAACAACGTGGGTTTTGTTGTTGTTGTCTAAATTCAAGCTCTCAGACTCCTTGTTAAAAACCCCTGAATTCTAAACACACTTTAACTGATTTGCTGCCCAAGTGTAAGCAATTACAATTCTACTTGATTTTACATATAATTATGAAAATGGTAAAACATACCACAGAGTTGAAAGGATTTTACAGTGACCCCCTATATACCCACCACCTAATTCCATCCCCACCACCACCAAGGAAAGATTTCAGGTGGGGCATATGAAGCAAGTCCTCTCTAAAGGAGAGGGGTGACTCCACAGAGCCAGTCCATTGTCAACTCATTCCAGAAAGGGTGGAAAACGCTGCCTTGTGCCTGGCCCTAAGCTCAGACAACCCAGTGAGATACAGGCACTGGATCCTTTTGTTTGACAGACAGTTCCCTAGTCTATAGAAGAAACTCAAGATAACCATACTGTATAATCAATGTTTCCAGAAAAAGGCGACAGATCTTATATTTTGTATGCTAAAGATTTTAGTGATTGTTGAAAATGGAGGGGACTTTGAAGGTGATCAAGTCAAATTTCATTTTTCACTTTATACTTGAGGCAATTAAAACTCCTTAGAGGTTAAATGCCATGCCCAGGGTCACATATTAGGAACAAACAAAGAACCTTCCAATAAGCCAAACTGAGCCTTCACAGCAAGACTAACTGCTAGGGCTGACACCAGACAGAAACTAAGTAAATGGAGGTAGGGGTGGGGGGTGCCATTCCTCCAACAGATTTTTACAAACAGGCCTAGAAAACAAAGTCCAGATCAGTAAAAGCTAACTGCATTCTGCTACTCTTTAAGTCTGGCAAACACATTTCCAATAACCCTCTAATACTAGCTTTGGCCAAAGTCCAAAGGAGTCTATTATTCTAGGTGACAATATTAAAAAGTTTGCGTACATTTATTACACGATGACACAACTTTAAAGTATGAGAACATTTACCCCATTCGGCCTCCAGTTGCATCATCTTAATTCTGCCCCATGAGGTTCGTTCAATCTAATTTCTCAACTCATATAATGCATCTCTAAAGCAGCAGTGTACAGGGAAGGAAATCTGCACAGGGCAATAAACCCACAGGTATCAGCACACACTGACAGCCCCACTGAGGCAGTGACTACGGAGGCGTGCCCCAGTCCTGACTGAGGATGTCCACACAGCCCCTCTCATCTCCCACCTCTGAGTAATTAGCACCACTCTGGGCCTTCCTATCAGGCTTGTGAAAACCACTGCGACTGATCTGGGCTCACCTGGAGCTGAAAATTACTTTGCCAATAGCAGAGAACAATACTTTTCGCATAAACAACAACAAAGACAAGCCTCTTTGGTGGCCTCAGCATCATTTTCTTTTATGTCAAGCATTTCTCCAAAGCTTTTGAAGACAAAGGACAAGACTCTACTAACAGCCAACAACAGACAGTGAAAGGAAGACAACATTTTCTGCCCTCAAGGACTTCTTTCTACAATGATATCTTTGATCAGTGTCCTCATGGAATTTTGTTTTCAGGCCCCCAGTTTGACAAAAGCTTCAAGGAATACCGGTGCCATTTTTGTGTGTGACTTTTAAAAAGCTACTATCAAAATTCTGGAGAACAACAATAATAAAAATCAACTTGCGTTGACACTTTATATCACAGAAAGTACCATAATATAGGCTTGCTTCCTAAAAGATATTCTTTAAAAACCTGAGAGATGATAAAGCTTGTCAATAAGATGGAAGAAATTATTGACCCTCAGTAATTTCCCTGGATGAACCTCCAGGGAATCTGAGTGAGAGAATAAAGGCAATCCCAAAGGCTACATCCTGTATGATTCCATTTCTATTTCACTGCTGAAAGGATATAATTTTATAATGGGGCCAGATTACTGGATGCCAGGGGTTAAAAGACAGGAACGAGGTGAGTGTGTCAAAAAAGGGCAACAGGAGGGATTCTTGTGGAGTTGGAAATGTTTAGCATTCTGAGTGTAGCTGTAGATACATGAATCCACCCAGTGATAAAATTGTATAGAAGTAAATATACACACAGAATTAGTATAAGAAAACTGGGGAACTCTGAATAAGAATGGTGGATTGTATCAGTATCAATATCCCAGATGCAATTTTATACTATAGTTTTGCAAAATGGTACCACTGGAGGAAACTTTCTCTAATATTTTGTACAACTGCACGTAAATTAATTACCTCAATAAAAATTTCAATTTAAAGAATCGGCTACCCTTCTGTGTGTCTACAACTGTGGACTGCCTACCAGGGCTTCAAGCAAGAAGTTCTCCTTGCATCAGTTGTACATGGGGCTCCCATATGATTTTCCTTGAACAAAGGTTTCCACAGCTAAAGGAAGGATGGAAAGAGAGACAGAGGCTGGGGAGGAAGGGAGACTTCAGTTCACGGTGGCTCTAATTTTTCCTAACTTGACAGTCTATAGTTTTAAACAAAGGGTAACTCAAAATCAAACCTGGGTTTGAATCTCAGCTCTGTGACCTGAGAGAATGATTTTTCCTTGGACACAATTTCCTTATTCCTGCAAAATTATTTTATGGACCAAAGACAGTCCCTGAAGTCTTTAACAATGCATGGTACACAGAAGGTATGTAATAAATGATCATTAGTAGTTTGATGATAAAGGACCCAAGTATCTTTAAATTTTTTAAAGCATTAATATTAAAGTATACTTAAAACACAATTATTTTGGGGGAAAATTATTTTGAAAAGGAAAACTATTGCTTTTTTTCCTCTTTTAAAAAAAACCTTTTTTTTATTTTGGAACACTTTCAAATTTACAGGGCCATTTAAAAAATAATACAAACTCCATTATATGAGAATTCCAACACACCCCTATCCCCTCAGATCCACCAATTTAACATTTTCTCAGCTTTGCTGTATCATTCTATCAATCTACTGCCTGGGAAGACTAACACTTTTTGAGAGTCTCCCCTTTATTCCACTTAAAGTTTTTAAAAGTCAACCACTTAACGAATCACAGAGAAACAACCATAAAAATAAAAAAGATCTGTTCAGGACTTTTTTTCTTTTTGGTCTCCATCTCCCAATTCTTTCACCAGGAACTGTCCTGCATAATTTAAGACAGCAGGAATGATAACGGAACAGCTTTTGAAAAAAATTTACAAGGAGATGATGATGGACGACAGCTATCCTGGGGAATGGAGAGAGCCTGCAGCTGCAGGCAGGATAATCTGTTCCATCGTATCCACGGGATATAAGCCCCATCTCACTTGGTGGTGGAGGGGACATCACCATCCCAGACTCCTCGGGATTGGGGGAAGAACTATGGACTAGAGTGGACTTGTTGGTGTCCTGTTATAGACTTGTTGTGATTCACACAATGGAAGAAATTACAAAAGTATGTGGAGCCAGGGGCCACTGGACACTTCGGGGGCAGGGAGAGGGAAGGGCAGTTGTAATACGGGGGCTTTTCTGGGACTTACGAATTGGCCTGGGTGATGTTGCAATAGAGGATATAGGCCATTTTATATCATCATATATCATGCAGAACTGTGTGGGAGAGAGGGTGGTCTACAGTCTGAACTGTGGTCCATGCATGGAGGCAAAGCCCCAAAATGTGTGTATCTATTACAGGTGTCGTGCCACACTGATGAAGGATGTATATGTGGGAGGTTGTGGGAGGTGGGGGAGGTGGGGCAAATGGGTACCCCTAAAATTTCTGTGTAACATATATGTAATCAATGTATCCTAAAAAAAAATAAAATAAAATAAATTTAAAAATTTACAGGGGAGAAGCTTATTAAAAAGAAATTGTAATGAACTAGTCTATCATGTTAGGTATAAGAACCACAGTTATAATCTTCAAATTTCAATGTACAAATGTTTTCTTCAAATGCAAAGGAAGGCATCATAATTAAAAGATTAGGAGATTGAGCTGCCATCATTTCAGTTCTCCCGAATCTTCCTCCTGGCAACAGCATTTCATGATCTGTTTTCAAAAGAAGCCAGATGTTTTAATAGTGTGCTTAACTAAACGACTAGAGAGTAAACATTCATTTACTTATTTACTTGTTAAAATAAAGCACATTGAATGCTTAATATGTCCCAGGAAAGGTTAAAAAAAAAAAGTCGCTGTACTACATTGAGAAAATAACGCGTAAAAGTTACTTTTCTTTAATACCATGACTATACGACCTATTATATAAACACGACATTTATGACAGGTTTATTTTGTAAACTAAATGGCAAACTTGTGGCCATTTTCAAGAGCAAAAAAAAAAAAAAAGGACTTTAGAAGCACTGTTAAAACAAACCATTCTTTTACAAGAAATAAGATAAAAGGAATTTGTAATATTGTCAATAAAAACGGACTGAAAGATCTTCTCTCATAAAACTGTCTCCTCCACCCACTTTTCGAAGCAGGCTTCTGGTCGGAGTGTGCCACCTATTGTTGTAAAGCGAACTTCTATACTTGAGGTTTTCCTAGTCAGTGCTACAGGGAAGCACGGCTTCTGAAGATAATGAGTGTTTATTTTCCTTCATGCTTTCTTGTCACTATTCCAACACCTGAAATTTAAATGGACCAAAGAGAAGATAAATGCAAAATGTATGGCAATCCATTTAAAAGATGCATCAGTTTACTCAAGCGGTTCTGATCCAGGGGGGATTTTGCCCCCAGGATCTCTGGCAATGTCTGGAGACATTTCCTGTCATCAAGACTGGCAGGGAAATGGCTTCTAGTGGATAGAGGCCCAGGATTCTACAATCCTATAATGCACAGGACAGTTCCCCTGGCACAAAGAATTATCCAGTCCCAAATATCCTTAGTGCTGAGGCTGAGAAATCCTGGTTTAACCCAAACCAGTGGGTGCTATTTCTTTCAAAGAATAAATAAAGCCACACTTTTAACGTTAAAAAACATAGAGAAGCCAATTCCACAAACACATTTAACAGCGATATACTAATAAAAAGCAGATTAAATGAGTAACTATATAAGTCTTTCCAAGATGAATATAAAAATACTAGTAACAGTACAAATTAACAACTTATAATTCAACCACTCAAAATAAAATTGAAGCAAACTTTGGCCAACTAGTCTCAAAGTATTCTGACAAGACCTCAAAATGGCTGGTGATTGGTTCCCAGGCCAGCTCTTAGAAGTCTTGAACAATGACAACTCTCCAACCATACCCAAGAATCCTCAATGTCAGCACATGGCGTGCTAGGGCAGGGGCAGTACACGGCACATGTACCACCACTCAACACAGCACCCCCAGTCCTGCTCTTGGCAGATATCATTAATCAATCAAAGCCTCAGAATCCTTCTCATGTGGTGCACCAGGCTGTCACCAATCCATGGAGCGGGCATGGCAAATGCTGTCCATGTGGCATCAATGATCGGGTGGGAGAGCTGGGCTAGAGACCTGCCTTGGCCACTGGAGGGCTGTATGAACTTGAGCAAGTCACTTAACATCTCTGGGTCTATTTCCTTCAGTTATGAAACACACACTAGAGAAGGATCTTTTTTTAAAAGGCCTTTTAATTCTAACTCTCTACAAGATGCTGCAAAATGAGATTTCCAGAATAATAAGGTATTTGTACCTAAACTGCAAAACTGCCACATATTAAATTTATGAGGCGAGGTGGAAGTCGTGAAGAAGAAAGAATAGACACATGCAGTAATGTGAAAGTAGGATGACAATTGGCCAGAAAATGAAATGGCCGACAAAAAAGGTTATCTTTAAAAATAAAGGAACAGCATGGAGTAGAAGGGAAAATGCACTGGAATTAGACTCAGAAGGTGTCCAATTGAGTCCCACTGTCTCTGTAACTTAAGTAAATTATTTAACCTCTCTCTCTGAGGTTCTGTGTCCTAATGTACAAAAGGGGCTAATTCTACCTGTCCAGCCCTCCTCACAGGGCTTTCTTTAGATTAATTACTGAGTCTTCAAAGGGTCCCCGAGAGCAACATGACTGAATAATTTATAATCTATCCACACTCGAAAGATAACAGAGCTACAGAGAGAATGAGTCAGAGCTGTGGGGACTGATCTGGAGAGGCATTCACAAAAAGCAAATTGCAAAGTGATGTGTAAACTATAAACTGTACGAAAATGAACCAAAGATATATGAATACATACGTGTATGCAAGGGAAACAGGGTAGAAGAATATACCTCAAAATAGTTTGGGTTGGGGTGGTAAAGGAGACCCAGTAAAAGAAGGATGATATCGTGAGGTGTAGGGAAAGCTGCAGACTGCTGTTCAGTACAACTTTGTTCCTTTGGCTTGTCCTTATGCTAGAGCTTGAATGAAAAATGTTATAATTTAAAAGGCACCTTCAAGAAGCTCTTGGCCTTAAAAATGCATCCACAGAGAAGAAATCAATTGTCACACTGGACCCCACCACTGGCCCCTCCACCCAGAGGTATTGGAACAATAATGGAAACAGAGCTGGGAAGGAAGGGACAGGGGTTCTGAAAGTTTTCAGAATGAGGCAGAAGGTGAAGGTGCACGACAAGAGGGACATACAGACATCTGCTTCTCCCTCACCTAAGTGAAATCCACCTCCAGGTTCTACAAGACTTTGCTATTCAGACATCATCTCTTCTTAGGTTTCCTTGATTCAATGTCTATCCACACCCCCATCCCCATGCCCCCCAGAGCCCCCAGTAAGACAGTGTTCAAACAACAAAAGCTTTCAATCTTAGCAAGCTTCCCATCAAGAGGCCTGAACCACTATTCAAACCGAGAACGTAAGAAGTATTAAAAGAAAGAGAGAAAAGTAAGAAACTATTATACATATGTATGTGCTTTGCTTTAAAAATGTCTACTCTATCATGTTATTTTATATCCCTAAGTAAAACATTACAGAACTATAAAGTCTACTTTAACATGAATTTTCTAAAGATATTTCAAGACCTTCTTCAAACTGAGTTTTAAAGTTTTACATATAATACCAAAATATGAAGAGTAAAATTTTATAGAACTCCAAGGAACCACAGAGCCCTAGGACAGGCTTTGAAAACCACAGGACCCAGGCAAGAACCTTGCTGTTTTAGAAAGGGTATAAACACACCTCGGTCTATACTATGAAAACGTAGAGGGGGTTAACTACAAGACTGAAGGAGTAAGCTGCCAAGAGACAACTGCAAAACCCAGAGTTCTGTGAGAACGACTTGTGGAAAAATTAATTCAGAGCTTTATATCCAACTACTGTCGTTCTCTAGGTGCTGATGTCTCATGGTCAGCTGCTGCAACCACAGAGAGATTAGCAAACCTTTAAGGGCCCGTGGGGCTGGGCACAAAGTCAGTTAGGGAATGTTTACTGTCCAACATGAGAATCACACAGTAACTCTGTTCACTTTCCTGATGCCATGAAAAGAGGAAAAAAATTAAATCAGAGCCATCTCCAAAAAGATTTCACCTCTGCAAACCAACAGCCCTCCAGCTTTACTAGAAAATTTAGGGCAAATATTTGACACAGAGTCAGCAAAAAAAATTAATCCTAAAACGTAGGGAATTTTGAATCTTAAACCACTGTAAATGCAGATAAGCCCAGAGCTTTGGTAGTAAACCCAAGATACAGATTTATCCCTCTCTATTGCATATTAGCATTCTCTTTCTCTACCACCCCAAACTATATACTTTTTAGGATACAAGACTCTCCAAAGAGTGATACTCTTACCTGACACCCGATTTATACCTCTGCTAAGTATTGCCCAAACTGCCCATATAATGAGGAAAGATCTTTTTCTGTCTTCTCTCTGCCCTGTCTACCCACACAGCTCTAGATAAGCCTGCAAATTACCACTCTAGTTCAGTTTTTCTACTTAAGCAAGTTTTTAAAAAGTGTGTGTGTGGGAAATATATGCATAAATATAAATATTTGTATATTATATAAATATGAATATGTGTATTTTAAAGAAGCACAGAACCTAGGAGAGAAAAAAAACTCGAATGCTTTAAAATGGGGTGGAAGTTTGGAGGAAGGATGACTAGAATAGAGGGGAGAGAGCAACCGTAACTTTTCACGTGGTACATTGCATTCCCTCCCTCATTTTCTTCTCACAATATACAGAATGAGGTACGTGGAATCAAACCCGATTTACAGATGAGGAAACCAAGGCTCAGTGACTTCATAATTATTCTTCAAAAAACAGGCACTAAGTTGAAAATGAAACAAACCCAACTCAAAGTGGTTTAAATGAAACAAAGTTAAAGGGCATCCCAAAACCAAAGCGTTCAGGAGTGCACCTTGTATACATGTGTGTAGTGCTGCTATATGCAAGTCTCAAATTCTGCCATCAGACCTCAGCCTCACCCTTTGTGTCGACTCAGCCTGCTTCCCAATGCCGGCTGCACTCTGCAACAGCTCTTCCTCTCTTGACGGGCCACCAGTAGGTCCTAGCCTATGTTCCCATCAGTGCAGAAGCCTCGGAACAGAAAGGGCTTTTTGCTGTGGCAAGTGGAAGGAGAGCACAGCACTGTGTCTCCCGGGAGATGCCAGGACTCTGATGCAGCCAGGGTAACTGTGCCACGGCGAATGGCCAGGCCTGGGTTACATGCCCATTTCTCGAGCCTAGAGAGGCAAGAGAGCTCATCCCAAAACATCTCCACTTGAAAAAGAAAAGGAAGGGGTCAAATTTATTTCCCCCCAAAAGGCATCTTCGAATTATGGGCTTTCTACTAACCATTAGTTATATATCATCTGAGAACAAAATCATCCAAAATTTAGTAGCTTAAAATATTAATAAACATTTATTATCTGCCATAGTCTCCATAGGTCAGGTAATTCTCGGGCATTTTAAAATTCAAACACAATTTAAGTGGCAAATATAATTAGTACCCCTACCATGCAAGTAAACAAGTATTAGCAGTGAAAGCCAAACCTTGGAAATGGCAAGTAAATCCATTTTCATCAAGAAAGATATGAGATATGTTGGTAAATTTTTTCAGTGGCCGCAGACATTATGTGTGTGTGTGTGTGTTTTTTTGTTTGTTTGGGTGGGGGGCAGCATATGTGCTCCGCCCTCTACTAAGAGCAGCAGGATTTTCTTTTGTATTAAAACAGTTTTCCAACTAAGTCCTGTCTTGATTTAAGGCATTCATGCTTCCCTAGGATGGGCCCATCATACAACAAAGACACCTTTAAACACAGTGAAAAAAAAAGTTTGGAGCAGATTCATCCCTGAATCTAATCCTTTTTAAGCTGGGGTTTTCAGCTTTCCCAGAGATTTCTTGAGCTCCCTTATCTTTCTCCAACTAAATCCATCTTTGCTTATGCTTAGCCAGAGAGCCTTCTGTTGTTTGCAACACTAACCGATACAGCGTAAGTTGAATTTGTGTTATTCGTGGATTCAGACATAGTACCTTACAGCAGGGGCACTCTGCTATCAGGGAGCAAGTGATAAGGGGGACAGTTACTGCTAGCATACGGAGAACCGCACATCATCTGGCACCTACCTCGTCTGTGCCATGGTCTCTAAAAAACCTTGTCACAGATGGCGCACGTGAGCTTACTTTTATTAGACATATAACAGGAAGACAAAACTGAAGTCTACCTTTAAATGCATTCTACTTCATATCAAAGCATGTTTTGCTTTGCAAAATCGATCTCTGAGATTTGCTTAAAGATGGTGCTCTTATTTGAGCAGTGACCATTAAAATCCTAAATGTGCCTATCATAAAGAGTGGTACATGTGTCCAAATGCTCCATAAAGTATCATTTTTGATACCACAAAATAGAAACATTCTAAACATCTAGTGATAGGAAAACAAAGGAATAACCATGGAATAACCACAATAAGAAAATATTTTCCAGCAGTTTTTAAATATTAGGGTGAAAGTTGGGGGAACGAAGTGTTATGTGAAACATTTCATGTCTTTTTTTTTAACCAGGGGAATATAAAAATACATTGCTTATATAATTCAAATTTAATCATAAAAATATAGCAGCCTTGAGAAGCAGGTGTGACTCAAGCAATTGAGCTCCTGCCTACCACACAAGAGTTCCCAGTTCAGTTCCCAGTGCCTCCTGGAGAAGATGAGCAAGACAGCAAGCTGGCGCAATGGGCTGGTGCAGCAAGCTGACGCAACAAGATGACTTAACAAGGAGACACAAAGAAGAAAGACAAAGAGAGACAACAAACTGGGGAGCTAAGGTGGCTCAAGCAATTGAGCTCCTCTCTCTCACATGAGACGCTCCAGGTTCAGTTCCCTGTGCCTCCTGATGAGAAAATGAGCAGACACAGAGAGCACACAGTGAATGGACACAGGAGCAGATAGCAAGTGCAAAACAACAAGGTTGGGGGATAAATAAATCTTAAATATATATATACACACACATACATATATATATATATGTATATGTATATAGCAGCCTTTAAAAAAATGTTAGGTGGATTCAGCTATCTGAACTCTGATGAAATAGGCCCAAAATACAAAATACTATCATGCAAAGTCTGGGGTTAACCACTTAGTCCTTTTGAACCTGCTGTGGGTATACCTGGGATATGCTCTCTGAATACTTCTGGCTACTCCCCTGTAACAAAAGGAAGAAAAAATGCAATACTGAAGTCAACACATCTTTTGATGCCTGTGTAAGATTCCCTCATACATCATCGTCTTCTATTTTATAAAGTTTATCACATTCTCTCCAGTAACATTTAGCAGCACCAGACCTTCAAGTAGCCACAGCAAGTTATGTTCTCATCATCTATGAAGCAATATCCAGCTTTATTTCAAATC
>PVKH010037916.1:0-11395 GCA_004027955.1 Chaetophractus vellerosus | reverse complement strand
AATTGCACTAAAAAATCTGAGTTAAATAAAAATATTACCAGCACTTCTTTCTTGCTTGAGTAATTACATTGATTAAAACATTTAAAATTAATTTATTTTTTTAAAATTTCTAAAAGCTCAAGGAATTATTTTAAATTCCCTGTTCTTTCACCTATAATGTGTGAAATTTAGGTTAGTTCAGTGGCTAAATTACATATATCTAGGAATAGAATTTAATTTCAGTATTTCTGTCAGCCAAACTGATAACATATATTGAACCCCAAACAATTGGTTCAAACTATATAATAATATAATAAATATATTTTTTATTTCTGTTTATATCATGTTAAACTAATGTCTGATGAATAACTGCAGGAGTCTCACAAATATAAATTTCAAAAACCTTAAAATTTGTTATTACTTATTATGGCATATTGGTAATCACATTATTTGAAAAAAAAATAACTCAATGGGAAAAAAATTTTAATAAGTTGTTTGATAGTGAAAGGTTAAAATTAATTAATTTAGATAATTTCTGTGGACCTTTCTATATGTTAATACTATAACACTATTAGTTCCAAAATGAATTCACATGTACAGAGAGAATTGCAATTCAGAAAATTAAGAGAGCTTCTATGTCTCAAATAAAACTATGCATATTATCCAGTTTTTTAATGTTCACTAATGAGTGTTGCTTTGTTAACCACAAATAAAATTATGACAAAGCTATATGTTTAAGGGAAGATGAAGATAAACTAAAATAATTAGTAATTTGTGTTGGCAATATGTTGAAAGTCCTGTAAAAATGAGAAAACAATGAGTAGGATCCTTTATCAAATTTTGGGATATTGAGTCATAGACCACTTTGCTAGGTCAAATATTAGAGCTGAAAATAATAAGTGCAATAAATCTTTATTTTCTGAAAATTAAAATAACTGTACTTTCTGACTAAATAGAATGTTGCCAGGAAAAGAGAAAATTTTAGATGATAGAACCTTAAACAGAAAATTTAAAGTCAACTTTCACAATCTTTTCCTTGACTTAAAAAAAAATCAAATAAAGGGAAAATAACATAGTCATCTAAATATTGGTGAAAAAAAACAGCTGATAAAATTCCACACTTATTCATGTATAAAATAAAATTCTCAGTGGACTAGGAAGAAAAGGAACTTTTCCTCAATCAGATAAAGTGCATCAATGAAAAACCTACAACTAATATAAAGCTTCATGATAGAATGTTGAGCATTCCTTCCTAAAATCAGGAACATTATAAGGATGCCTATTCTCTCCATGTTTGTTTAAGACTAACCTGGAGTCACAGCCAATGTAATTAGGAAAGTCAAAATTTAAAATACATAAATATTAGAGAAGAAGAAAAAACTGTAGTTGACATGATTGAGTAGTTAGAAAACTCATAGGAATATGCAAACTAATGGAGCTAACTATATTTAGTAAAATTATATGATAAATGCCAATATTTAAAAATCATTCATATTTCTCTTTTTTTGTTACATATCCCCCCCTTTCTGCTTGTTCTAGAATAGTCAAAACATTCTTAGTGTAGAACATTTGGAAGATTTATATTACTGATTTTAAGAATTAATATAATTGCAAGTAATTACAAGCATGTCACATTGGTGCCCAGACAAAAAGATCAGGGGAATGAAATAGTACCAATATAAGCCTGAACATATACTTTCAATTGATATTCAGCAAAATAACTAGTGAAATTCAATTAGAAAAAGGAAATTCTTTTCAATAGTTGGTTCTAGAATGACTAGAAATACATATGGATAGTAATGAACCTTGACCCAACCTCAAAACAATGTAATTCAAGAGGGAACATAGAATTATAGCATCAAACTAGTGTAAGTAATCATACAAGGTTATTGTTATAGTTTTGGAGTTGGCAGATAGTTCTTATGACACAAATTATACTAATTATGACAGAAAAGATAGATTGAAATTTATAAAAATAAAGCAAAAACCTTCTGCTTATCAAAAAGCATCATTAAAAATAAAAAAGAAAATTCATTGCCTGGGAGAATATATTCTTAATACCTATAGCTAAATCTGAATGAACATAAAATTTGACAAATCAATAATAAAAATACAAACACTAAAAAGTGGACAAAATTTTTGAGCAGACATATCAAAGATGTGAATGCTGCATTAGTCATTAATTTTTCAAATTAGTTAAGTCAGATTTTAAATTTGCATCCAGGTGGGGGCCAGGTATGACAGCATGGGAAACCAAGGCTATAATGCATGAGAAAAGACAGAGTATTACTCAACTCACAGGTCCCAGAGAGCATGCAGGCTGCCACCCAGTGTCTAGGGTGAGTGCAGTTGGCTCAGTGGCTCAGCCAGCAAGTGGGGCACACACACACAGAGTGAGAGGGACCCTTCTACTCCTGCCTTTATACTGGTCCAGGGGTGGAGGTTAGTAGATTTCTCAGGGGAGGCAAGGGTTGGTTAGTTTAAAGCATGGGGCTCCATGCTGTAGGAATGGTTAGCTTATCATTTGGACCAGCTGTGGGGCTGGGATGAGGGGGGGCAGGTGGTGTGGATGTGTGGCCACAGATACAGGTTTGGGCTCTGGGGGAGTTTATGCTCAAGGGCTGGAAAGCTGCTTATAACTAGGCCAAGGTCAATATTGAGGCAAGTGGCTCAGCAGAATTGAGGTGGATACCAAGGCGGGACACACAAAGAATTTGATACTTATAACAATTAAGGAAATGGACATTGAAATAAAAAAGAACTACCATTTTCACAACTAAAATGGCTAAAATTAAAAATACTGCTATGCAAGGGTTGTTTGAATGAGGAAGAGCCAGGAACTATCCTAAATTGCTGGTTCAAGCATAAACAGTTAAAAGTACTTTGATAAATTCTTGAAGATTTTAAACTCCCCTATAATCCAACAATTGCACTCTCAGGTATTTGTCCAAGAGAAACAAGAATATAAGCCCTCAGAATACTTGCATAAAAATGTTCATAAGAGATTTAGTCATAATTTCCTGAAACCAAAAAGAACAAATGTTCAAATAGCTATCATCAGAAGAATGGATAAACAAAATGTTCTATATTCATAAAATGGGAAACTATTCAGAAAAAGAGGAACACCTTACTAATGTATGCAAACATACATAAATCTCAAATAAATTTTGTTGTATGAAAGAAATTCAAACAGAAGTAAATTTAACCTGTATTAATAGACTTCAGATAGTGTTGTGTGTCTGATCTGGTGGTCTTGTTTGGAAAAGACAATAGAGAATATCAAGGAATGATGGAAATGTTTGATATCTTGATTGTGTTATTGTTATATGGATTAATATGTCAAAACTCACTGAAATATGCAATGAATAACCATACATATTATATATAAAATAATCAAGATTAAATGTTTTAAAAATCAAGTTTCAAAGTAAATTCTTAAAATATTTACATATCCTAATCACATCTATGTTAATAAAAATATATTATTCATCTTACTTTAAAAATCTTCATAACAGATAAGTCAGGTTATGTATTTCCATTTTCAGTTTAGTGCTTTTAGTCTGAAATCTTCAAGCTAACTCTTTTGTCAATTACTATTGTTAATGTCAAGTACTCATGTTTTAATGTACATGATAAAAATATGGCAAAATAAAGACATTTTTCTCTATGATTAATAACTGCAACTCAGACTAATTTCAGTTTTTACATTCAAAGACTTTGCTTTACAACCTTCCTTTTACCTACAGTCAAGGAACCACTAATGTATCATCCAAGAGCATTACCTAATGAATGTCAACTCTTCTTGCCTGCTGATAAAAATGAACACAGTCTTAAACTCCTATAAATGGTAGCCAATAATTATAGCTAGCCAATTACTGCTACACTTTTGTGAAAGACAGTCGTCCCTGTTTAGAACATGCTTTGGTTCCTGCCCATTAAATTGCTAACGCCCTTATCAGCTTGTACATATCTTTCTTTATTGATAATAGAGAAAGTGTAATTGATCCATCTAGGACTCTCTATACCACATATAGGTCAGTACTAGCCCAGTGAAAGAAAGCATAGTAATGATGCAAATAAAAATTGTATTCAGCCTATTTTCAATTCTCCCACTCAACTAGCCTCAACAGGCCATTGAATTCAAATCAACAAACACGACTTCAATCCCTACTGACTGTAGAGGGCATTTTGAGTTCAATGAACTGAGAAACAAATAAGGAAGGCACAATTATTGAACCAAACACAACACAAATCTTGGAATAACAAAGAAAGCAAGATACATCCTAGGGAGTCTGTGAAATCTTCATAGAAGAAGCAGCACTGACCTGGAGAGAAATTTGTTTATGCCTTTTTAGGTATTTGGGTAGCTCGGCAAGCCCACAGAAGCATGCAAATGTGTTGCATGTTTGGAAATGTCAATTTGTACATGTAGTCATGGCACACAGTAGTGTGTGCTTGAGGGCTGGTGTAGGAGATAGAACTAGAGAGATTGCTATGATCTTGAACAGATCCTGAAAGGCTGATTGGAATTTTTTCTTTTTGTGTCTTTTTGTTGTTGTTACATATCCCTCCCCTTTCTGCTTGCTCTTGCTGTGTGTTCATTTTTTGTGTTCTTCTATGTCTGTTCTGTCTCCCCCGCTGCAGTGATGTGCTGAGTCAGCTCACTGCACAGGTGGCTTGCCCCACTTGTGGGTGGGTCTACTTCCTTTCCCCGGTGGCTTTTTGCTCCATTCACAGGCTGCTTTGCTCCGTTCGTGGCAGCTCACCCTGCCCACTGCGGCTTTTTGCCCTGCCCACGGTGGCTTTTTGTCCCACCAATGGCAGCTTTGCCTTCTCAGGCAGTCTGCCCACTCAGAGAGGTCCCCAGGAACCAAACCCGGGGCCTCCCATGTGGTGTACTGGCACCCTATCCACTGGGCTACAGCCGGCCCCCTTTCTTTTTGTGTTTTCATCTAGTTCCATGATTAACATCTAAGTGCCTGATCCTACTCCCTACATTGGACTTAGATTTCATGTGTGAAATTTCTTTTGACTTTGACTTTACATTCATAAGAATCTGTTTCCCTCCTAAACACCATTTCACCTGGACCATCCCACACTGGTGCTCAGCCTCAAATGGGCCTCAGTGAGGTACATGTTAGAGACTGAACTTCTCTCTTAGTTATGCCATATCTCAACATTTTTATGTTACATTTCTCTTCCTCCTCTGAACTACGTCTCTTTTGTCTTATCCTCTTAGGCCTTGGTTCTGCAAACTAATCTTGAAATGATTTTAATTACTAAACATGAAGATCTTCAGTAACTTAATTTGTATCATCCTGGTATTGCTATATATATATAGATATTTTATCCAAAGAACACAAAGCACCTCTAGAAACTAAAGTTTACATAAATGAGTGGCAGAATTTGTAGGCAGACCTAACTGGATGATAAGGAATATTTTTTGTATCTTCTTTCACATCATTGTTCAATGTTCATCACTCAGGTGCTGTCCCTTAGGTATGTAGAATGTGATGCCAGCTATTTACCAATGAAGATCATTGCTAACCCCTATAATTTGGGATTATTTTTAGGCTGCAAGTCTAATTTTTGGACTACTGGTAGATCTCAATAAAATTCATCTTTGATATGAAGCTAGAATGTGTTATATACCATTTATTATTACAGCCAGGCATGCCAGACAGAGTGGATATGTTGATTACATCCATGGGGGAATCCATGTCCTGGTTCTTTCTATTTACTTCATATAGCAGGGACACATCATTCATCAGCAATGACCACATGGTCTGTTGGATTTTATTTCTTAATTGCATTTCAGCATTTTCAGGCTTAGACAGCAAGTCTAAAGAAGTTTGAAATTAGAGACTTTCAGAGCAAATAAAAACCACATTTATTTTTATACAGAATCCATCCAGCCCCCTTCTGAAACAATCAAGCACACTTTAAAACCTCAAGAGACCAAAATGTATCTCTCTAGATTTCTCTGTTGCCTGAAAACATTAGAATTCACAATATGAAAATGTTTTAACTTGTAATTAGGTCACTAATTTTTCTATGCTTGTATACTGAAGTCAATTAATTTGTATAAAAATCTTAACAAAAAGCAGTATTAAATTCAAGTCATTGTATTGTAAATCATCATCATTAACCTCTGAACTAATTTTCCTTACAAACTTATTGAGTATATGCATTACTTCAAATGTTAATTTTGGTTAACTCTTTAAACAAGTACTGCCTTTGGGACTATATTTGAGTTGGATGGCTGGAATTCAGTTACTTGAATTAAAAAAATTCAATTAACTCAAGCACAGTTGACTGGGAGTCCAGACAATGTTAAATTTCTGATTAATAATTACCAAGTAAATAAATATTAAATGAGTAATGATTGATTTTCTCCCATGGAAACTTCAAGTCAAATACATTTACACTTTACATATTCTTTTCAGTAATTAGTCAGTTAAGAAATACTAATTTATAAAGAGATTTATTGTAAAATTTAAAGACATGTTTAGAAATAACAGGTGAAGATTCTGCATTTAGATTTTGTTAAATTAGAATGAAATGTTTTCTTCTAATTCTTTCATATCCTATTTCCATAAGGCTAAAAGAAGAGCATCTAATATGTATATCCAAGATAATAATTGTTAATTAAAATAAAGAATGCTAGTTGATAAGAAAAAATACTATTTGCACATGCATTTTTATTACTTAATCAGAAATACATGAACATGTTACTGAGAAAACATGGGTTTTTCTGCCTGATGCACTCCAATAAATAGTCTGAAATACCAGTGTATCAAAGAGAGAAAGCTTTATTGATAAGTACATAGCAAGGAAATCAGAGTGTTATCAGAGTGATGTCTAAGTTATTGATTTCATCACTAGAGAGAATTCGAGGATGAGCCACAGATTAATTATGCAAGCAGAGAATGTATTGGAGGCTAAAGCAAGAGAACAGAAATACACCTTCACACATGGAGCAGGCATTCTCAAAAGAGAGTAAGGTGAAGTTCTGCCATGGAGTCCCCTGTTTTATGGGGGTAAAAGACTCAAGGGTCTGCACTGATTGGCATTTTTGAGACAAAGCAGGGAAACTCTATTGGGAGTTTTGATTCTCTTAGAAGATTAGAGGTTGCTCTCTGGTGGTGACTGGCTCCTGGCTAATGCTCCTGAGCCCTGCTGGTTTGCTGCATGAGGGACTTGTGAAAATAGTTGGGTAGTATGAGAATTTCCTGCTTTTCTTATTTCTGCTGGGTGGACACTACAGGCTGCATTCCCATGACTTGTTAGTGCCATCAGTGGGCACCAGCTGCAAGAGCTGCTTCTGCAGCTGATGTGTGAAAACTTCAAGCTGCTCTCTAATAACTTATTTGTGCACATCAGCAGGCATCAGCTGCCTTCTGATAACTTCTTACATGAGTCCAACAGGATGCTGTTCCAGTTTTTTCTACTGGATGGTGTTTGTGTGGAAATTTATTAAATTTTCTGCCTCTTCCCTTTAGGTCCCTATTCTATCCCACCTCAAATGAGTTTGTCAGCCTAAAACCTGTCTCCCTACACTACACTGATTCTGATAGTTTTATAATATCCAAGGACAGGCAAATTTATGTTAAGTAGTAATTGGGTAGGTTAGTTCTGGGCTGATTTAGATTCCTTCATTAATAAACATTGGGAGCTGTCAAGTGATCACAAAACTTCAAAGTTAAGGTGTGGCCCACCTCAATCAGGATGGGTCTTAATCCTATTACTGTAGTCCTTTGTAAGCACAATGATATCCAGACAGATAAAGAAAAAGCCACTGGAAGCAAGAAGCTGAAGGGGAAGTGGAAGGTCAACAGAAACTGGAAGGAAAGGGAGAAGCAAGGAGAGGCCAATATGTGCATTGCCATGTGACAGAGGAGCCCAGGACAAAGGATTGACTGCAGTCAGCCCAAAATACCAGCCTTTGGGAAGAAATCATTGCCTTAAAGATGCCTTAATATCAATTTTTCCTAGCTTCAAAGCCATAAGCCAATAAATCCCCTTTGCGTAAGCTGACCCATTGCATGATATTTGCTTTAGCAACAAGGAAATGAAAACATTCAATGAAGAGAGTACCTTATCTCTTGTTAAGAATCTGGACTCTGTAAAACCATAACCATGGATCAAGTCTTACAAATTGGTCTTCTCTAAAAGGGATAACCCAGTTCTCAGGGAATAATATCCAAAAGTAAAGAATTAAAGAGGGAAGGTTTGCATAGGATGTAATCTGATGAATGCACCAATATGCAACGTGTGCTGTGTCACATATAGTGCTATGTGCTTTACATACATTCACCTGTGAAACAGTTTATCTCTTTTTTATAAATAATGAAAATGCATCATAGAAGGGTCAAACATCTTCCCCAAGGCTACATACAGACTTGGGAAGGGCAGAAGTTTGATTAATTTGGGCTGCCTGACTCAGAAATCTATGAGTTTAGTCACTATGAACTACTGGTTATCAAAATACTTACAAACAAGAATGAATCAATATTATGTACTCTGAGTGTGCAATGGGAAAAGAGTAAAATGCAGTTTTGATTAAAAATAGCAGGCATCTTAAAAATGGATTTTAAGCTATCTCTCTGTCCCCCATTCATTCTCCTAAAAGTGACATCTGTTTGGATAAATTATTTTGTTTTTTTCCCCACTACTATTTGCCTCCTTCAAAGCAGGGCAGCTTTCTCCTTCTCTTTAGCTTAGTAAGAATCACACAAACAAAAGGAAAAATAGAAATAGACACACAGCTAATTGAAGATATTCAAACTGGTACCACCTATCAAAGATATTGCATGTAACTGTACATATTCAAAAAAGTTCTATCCCCCGGTGCCTAATCTTTCTATAGCCATTGCCAACAGTGAAAAGAGTTTTGCTGCTGATATGCTTTGACCAGTGTTACAACATGTAGTAGGTTGAGCACCCTGTAATTCTGGTCATGCAATGATTTAACGAGATCTGGATATAGCGATTAGGACAGAAATACTCAATTGGCAGAAGTATTACAAATAGGAATCCATTCAACAGAAACAGATTTTTCTTGGCATTTTAAAATGAGAGCCACATTTCAGGAAGTTAGAAATGTTTATTATTGGATAACTTGATTTGTTGTAGAAAGATAAATTACCCTTCTGTATATTGAAAATTTTTATAAATTCAAAAATCTGGGGGTTCTTGTGCTGCATTCTGAAATACCATAACTTTCTTTAGTTATTTCACATTCTTTCTTACCATCAGTTCTTTGAATATGGTTAACGTAAATTATATATTTTATAAACACCCTGGCATTCGTGCTTATTTTAACCCCACATAGAAAGCTCTTTCCTCAGGGCTCAATCTCATATTGCATTGACATGCCTGCTTAAAGAGCTGATCATTAGAGAAGTCTTCTATGATTATGATATTTTAATTGCATGCCCTCAATTTACCTTACTTTCCTTTATTTCTTTTACTTTGCTTTATTTTTTCTCAATAGCACTTATTGCATGGCATATTACATCTGATTATATGTAAGTAATATATAAGTTAGACAATGTATTGTGTGTCAAATATTATATTACAGAAGCACAGGGTTATTTTTGTCCTCTAATAAAATGTGCATTACACGGGAGTAGAATCTTTGTTTTGCTCACTGCTCTGTATTTAGTGTCTGGAATGAGCCCTATGATGTTAAATATATTCAATGAAAATGTGTTTTATAAACTAATGCAGTGCACACCTAACTTTAGAAAGATTTTATACATCACTTTGCTTGCATTATCCCATAATCTTGTAATTATTAATCGATCTGAAATCAAACAGATTGAAAATACTGAAAATCCATGTTTACAATAATAAATAGAAGATTCATTGTGAAATAATATCCACATCATCATTGATTAAAACATATGTCAATTATGGTTAGTAATGTACCATATACTAAACTCTGGCTACCACCTAGAATATATTCTATGTTGAATTATTAAAGTGACCATGTTCTTACTATACAGTCTTTAAATGTTAGTGTTCCTCAAGTTTCTGTTCTTAACTTTCAACTTCCTCATAGAATCTCATCTTTTTCTACAGATTTAACTTCTGTACCTAAATCTTTCTCTCCTGTCCAGGATTATCTTGTCAATTCCACATGCCCAGGGCTAATTGCCTTCTAATAGGCAGCATCTACAAATTTACAATTACATTCCTCATAGTCCCCTATGATCCTTTCTTCATTTAGAGTGGTATTATCTATTTACAGGAGTAGCCCTCAGATCCTAAACTATTTCTCATGTAGGTACATATAATTTTATACAATCCTTTCATTCTTCTTCCTAAATATTCTCATGAATCCATTTTATCTCTATTTCATTTCAAGTTTTGAACTTTAGGCCTCAAACATCTTCAAACTGTATTATTTTCTCCTGTCCAAATTCCCCTAGTCAAAATAATTCAGTACCTCTCCATGACTTTTCAAAAGTTTTGCCATGGCAATAAGTCTCTTTGGGATTTTAACCCCTATATTCCAGCCCAACTCAACATCTGTGGGCTTCTTAGTGGCCAAGACCTGGGCTCATTCATCTCTGTCACTCAAGCACCTATGACAGTGTCTAAAAATAATAGCCATTAAAAAAGAGTGCATTAAACTAATACTATAAAAAGAAATGAATGGATTTTAATAGGATAGATCAAATGTATCTGATTTTTTTGGCAGAGTTTTTAAAAGGGGAAATATCAACAGGGCATGATAAAATGCATTTTAATGAGAATTTACTATCTACATTGATTATTATCAATAATTCTTGAACAATCTATAAACCTTAAAGTCACATGACATTGGATAAAATTTGTACCTTTGCCAAAGTAGAAAAACATATCCAAGCATCTACTTGTCATGACTTTAGTAAAGAATATGAATTTAACTAAACTGTTAGCTGTTTTATAAGTCTAGAATCAGAGAATCATAGAACACTCATTTCTGAAACTCAACTTCTTATTTAATCTCATGGTCTCTGTGACCCAAAAGGCCATGAAAGTTAGTTTCCTTTTCCTTGGAAGAAAATAATTATATTCCCCAATTGATGGTCTCATTTATCATCATTAACCTGACATCCTCATTGACTTGGTATAATGGTTTGACAGTTTTATCTAATTGTGAATTCTAAAAATATAAATTGAATCATGCTTGTAAACTGATCTGTTCATCTGGGCATGTTTGGTTTATGATTAGGGCATAACTGGGCCACCTTAGTAGGGTGTTGAGCCGTGCCAATTGGTGGGTGTGGTCTCAAGTGTAAAAAGCAAGGCAGCAGATTTGAGAAGCAGATTTTTTAGAAGCAGTTCTGATGTTGAAGAGGAGTGCCCCAGGAGAAGACAAGTGAGCCGTTCGCCCAATAGTCTACAGCTGGCCTTGTGGAGAGAT
>PVKH010037915.1:0-11395 GCA_004027955.1 Chaetophractus vellerosus | reverse complement strand
GAACCCTGGAGACGTCGGCAGCCATCTTTCTCCAAAACGTGGACTTGGGTATGGGAAGAAATTTATGCTTTGTGGCCTGGTAACTGTAAGCTTCTACCCCAAATAAATACCCTTTATAAAGACCGACCAATTTTGGTGTATTTCAAAAGGCACGCCTGTGGCTAACCAAAACACCATGGAACTACTAAAATTTCATCCTGATGGTGGGAATGTAAATTGGTACAACCATTGGGAGAACTGTTTGGGAGTATCTACTTAAACTGAACATATGCATTTCTATGACAAAGCAATTCCACTCCCAGGTATATACCAAGAGAAGTGTGAACATAGCATTCATCAAAAGACATGTGCATAACTTTTGTCAAAAGACAAAAATATTCATAACAGCACTAATCCTAATAGCCCAAAGTCGAAAACCACCTAAATGTCCATAAAAAGTAAAATGGATAAATAAATTATGGTATATTCACACAATGGAATGCTACACAGCAATGAGAAAAAAAGGACTATAGCTACAATTAACACTATGAGTGAATCTCACAAACATAATTTTAAGCAAAATAAATCAGACACAAAAGAGTATATACCTGTGTGACTCCTTTCATATAAATTTCAAAAACATGCAAAACAAATCTATGGTGTTTTAACTTGGGTTCCCCTTTGGGGGTAATGATAGGGAGGCAGCTCAAAGAGGGGGCTTCTGGGGTGCTGATAATTTTCTATTTTGTGAACACAAAGAATGGATGTGTTCCTTTGTAAAAATTCACTGAGCTATACACCCACAATTTGTGCCCTTTTCTTTGTGCATGATTCCATAAAAAGTTTACTTAAAAACAGAAGGTGGCCATGTGAAGAACGACTAATAGATCAATAAAAACAAATAACCAAAAAAAGGTATATTAGGCATTCCGAGAGTCTGTACACAGAAACAATCTTCTGATTCAAATAGAAAATATCCTATAAAAACAAAATAATAGTGATGAAATTAAGAGGAGGTCCTTGGGAGGAATAATCTCCTATTTTCTTCCCTAAATGTCACCCCAAGGAATAACCTGAAATAGAAGTCTAGATCCCAGAGAAGCTATGAATGGAAGGGCTCTAGACCTGCAATGTCTAATAGGTAGCCACTAGTCACATATGGCTATCAGCACTTTCACTGTGGCTAGTCTGAACTGAGATGTGCTCTAAGTGTAAAATAGACACCAGGTTTCAAAGATTTAGTTGGAAAAAAAGAATATAAAATATCTCAATAGTTTTTTATTCTTTATTTACTTTTAAGCTGAAGTGTACCATGCATACACACAAGTGTCCATAAATCTTAAGTGTATGGCTGAACGGATCTATCATAAAGTAAGTATGCCCATGGTACCACGACCCTGATAAGAAATAAAACATTGCCAGCACCCTAGAGGTCTCCTTGTATACACTCCAAAAACACTTTCCCAAAGGTATAAACTAACCTGATTTCTAACACCATAAATTAATTTTGTTTTTTAATTTGAGAGGAATAGAATAATGCAATATATACTTTTGGGTCTATGTGATTTATCCAGCTAAACCATATTGTTGGAGTTTATTTATTTTCATTGAATCCTAAGATTTCATGATGACAATGTCACAATTTATTTTATCCATGCTCCCTCTGGATCGTTTGGGATGTTTCCAGTTCTTGGCTATTATAAATAATGCTTCTAGGAACAATTATATAATGCTTTTTTTTTTGCTGATTTTTAGGTTATGCATATTTAACTTTAGTAGATGATGCCAAAGTTTTCCAATAAAGTTCTACCAATTTACACTCCCACCAGCAATGTATGAGAATTCCAGCTGTTCCACATCTTCATTAACATTGGGTGTTGTCAGTATTTTCTAAATTTTGCCAGTATGTTGAGTGTGCAGTGGTATCTCATTGTGCTGGATTGTTCAATTATCAACCTGTTTATACTAGGAACTATATTTCTTAGAATCTTCTTCCCTACATGGTTCCTGGTTAAATTTTGCTAAAAGTGAAGTGGCATGAGATTTGGGAGGCAGAAGTACAGCGGTAGACATTATACTATAAATGTTTTCATTGGTTAAAGGTGGTGAAAGACAGGTGCAGAGGTACAGCTATGTTCAAGTTTCATTATTTAAATGATAATATGTTTAATACATTGAGTTAAGAATATTACTAAAATTAACTTCATCTGTTTTGTTTTACTTTCTAAATGTGGCTACTGAAAACTTTAAAATTGCATCTCATATTTCTATTGGACAGTGCTGCTCTACATAATTAAACTCTGACCATAGAACCTAGTAATTCTTCTACTTAAATGATATTTAAGGTCTTAAAAGAGACCCTGTCAGGGTCTGTGATGGGTCTTAACCCTCTTATTGGAGTCCTTTAGAAGAGAATGAAATTCAGACAACAAAAGAGAAAGCCAGGGAAGCAAGAAGCTAAAAGCAACGGAACCAGGAAGAGAACAGAGAGACCAGCAGATGCCACCATGTACAAAGGAGTCCAGGATCACCAGCAGCTGGTCTTCAGGAAGAAAGCATTATCTCGATGAACCTTGATTTGGACATTTTCACAGTCTCAAAACTAAGTTTGTAAACTAATAAATTCCCATTGTTAAAAGCCAACCCATTTCATTGTATATTGCTTTCAGCAGCCTAGCAACCTAAAACATCTCCTCAATAGGACAGAATTCATGTTCATATGACCCGCCTCTCCAAAAAAAAAAAAAAAATCTTACATATTTTGAATACTCTATGCAATCTTAAGCTGTTAGTGTTTATTGTACACTGATTTTGTGTATCCTTTGTTAGCAGAAACATTTGGAAACAGAGGCTTTGCCATGGCTTAATTTACCTAATACCATTGTGATACAGCTGTAAAAATGCTAAATCGTTTTTTAATGTCTCAAAAAAGTATAAGATCCATTTTTCTTTTTATCTCAGCTAGTTTTATTGAAAGGAAGCAAATGTTATATGCCTGCTCAATATCAGTAACCACAAATCTTTTACATATTATTCTTATGTTATTCCAGTCCATCATTGGCTCAGGTAGGTATTATTTTTATTAAGTTTTTAAAGGTTGACTCTCTTGAAAGAGCAACATTACTCTGAATATTAGAGTTTTGTATCTACATGTATTGGATTAAGCAGGTTCAAAACACCCAACTTTTAATTTCTTCTTGGCATTTTAAGCCCAGATTCAGATAAGTAACAAGCAAGATTCTCAGGCTACTATATAATCCAATTTTCTCAAGGTTACAATCAGGTTAAATTCTTTCTGGTTGGAACCTGTCACAAGGATTAAAAGGTATAATTTAAGAAAATGTAAGCAGGAAAAAGTCTTTGTTAAATAGAGAATGAATAATAATAACTACAATAGATTGGATTCATATGTGCCATTTAGTTACCCATTAGCCTCGAACCAGTTTTTGGTATATTCTATGAAGAATGTGTACAGATATTATAATTTTAAAAAATGAAATGGGTGTCCTTTTTTCTCTTTCAGAATAAGTAGTCTGGCATGGAAAGAACAATGAATAGGAAGGCCTGAATTCTTGTTCCCTTCAGGGACCGACTAGTTGTGGGGTCTATGAGCTATAATTCAACTTTGCTTTGAATTCTTTATCTTTTTTTTTTTTTTTAAAGATTTATTTTATTTTTATTACATATCTCCCCTCCCCCCTGCTGCAGCGACGCGCCGAGACTGGTCACTGTGCAGGCACGGCTCTCCCCGCTTGTGGGTGGCCTCTGCTTCTATTCACGGCTGGCTCTTGCTTCAGTTCGCGGGTGGCTGGCTGCGCTCCATTCGCGGGCGAGCTGCCCTGCCCGTGGCGGCTCTTGCCATGTCCGTGGCAGCTTTTTGCCCTGCCCACGGCGGCTCTGGCCCGCCCATGGTGGCTTGCCATTCTCAAGGCGGTCTGCCCGCTAGGAGAGGTCCCCGGGAACCAAACCCGGGGCCTCCCATGTGGTATGCCAGCGCCCTATCCACTGGGCTATCCAGCCGGCCCCTGAATTCTTCATCTTTAAACTGACAATTAAGATGCTCTTTCTACTCTAACAGTTAGTGAATGGCAGAGCCAAAATTCAAACAAGCTGGGTCATTGGTTTGTATATGGAAGTCACCAAACAAGATGACAAGTAATGGTAGAGAATTGTGTGCATGAAACTAGGTGGTCTGAAATAATGATGAGTCAATATAGTTTGGTGAAGCAATTAAGAGCACAGGTAATTAAGAGCACAGGTATAGGGCCGGCCTGATTTGAACCATTTTTACCATTTAGTGATATAGTCAAGCCTTGAACCTCATCCTTGCTTCCCAAGTCCTGGGCATGGAAGTCCCCTTCTTCTTCTAACCTTCATTATTCCTCTCTTGACTCTCAGCAAAGCCTATTGCTCCTTATCTCCTTCCATTCATCCAATCCACCTGTTTCCTGTGATTTCACTTGCCCACCTGGACATGGGCATGAGGATGACCCCATTGTAAACAAATGTGATGGAGGTTCCTCTTGTACCCTGGAATCTCTCACCCTGTGATATACCATGATGTCCACAGTACTAAACTTCAACTCTGGATTAGCCTCAGAAATGGCAGTTAAGAGTGTGGGCTCTGGAAAGCAGACTGCTTAGGCTAGGAACCCAAATGCTCCACTAAACAGATGGGTAATCTTATGTCAGTTACCAGTTTCCTCATCTGTAAAGTAGAGAAAATAACAGTATCTACCTCACAGTGTCATTTTAAGTATTAGACAAGTTTAATTCATGTAAATCACATAGAACAACATTCTTGTTTAAAGCATGAATGGATTTCTCAGAGATCCTGGGGGAAAACACAAATGAGCATACATCTTCAGTCTCTGAGATGTAATTATAGCCAAGTTGCAGAATACCACCCAGTCTTATAAAGGTTATCATTGAAGAAAAGTCATTTTTCTAAAAATGGAAAAATTACCCAATTGTGAAGAATGTAATATGCCATGTGCAAGCTAGTTAATATATGTTTCTAAAAAGAATTTAAACAGCACCTTGTAAGACCTCCACACCAATAATGAAAGATTCTTTAAATTCATCTAAGGTAATACACTTACCAGAGAATCAAGTGAGACTACATTAAAAACATAGAGGAAAAACTATCATACAAAGGAAAGAACAAATTTGTCACTTTTACCCCATTTTCACATAAGATTACCTATTTTTAAATTGTTTTACAATGTAGGCAGGCAAGACGTGTTAAATAAAATAAGACTTCTGGAGTCCAATGGACAAAAAAGATGCTGAAAAACCTCCAGGTCAGACATCATGAACACATTAAGTTTTGAAGGCATTCATGGGTGAAGGTATGGAACCAATGGTCCAAATGGATGCCCTACTGCCATAAATTGTTACTTTGCTAGAAAAATAATAAACCACAACTTGGAGCCTCATTGCTAAGAAAGTGTAACATAACAACTTGTTGAATCTTTCAAAGCAAAAATGGAAACAATGAAAAATCGAAAAAAAGCATTGACAAGACACATATACTTTAGGTTCTAGTATCAGTTAATATTTCTTAGAAGACAATATAATTGTTAGTTATTACAAATAAATCCTAAAAATGTTCTAGACCATGATAGCCTTTTTTTTTGGTTTGTTTTTTACTTTTAACCAGCAGGAAGGGCAAACCAGAGGAAAAGTAAAATTTCTATCTTTCTTTTTAAAATAAATAACTATTTGCAAGATTGTAAAGTTACAGAATTTTTAGAATTACTACTAAGGAAATAAATCATGTAGCAAACAGTTGCTATTTGCCAGATGGTCATCAAAATCCATGGTCTCATCTTTGTTGGCAGACAGCTGACCTCATTTCTTAGGCTTCCTGATAACCATGAGGAGTGATCATGTGATTGAGTTTTAGTTGGTGGGATGTGAGCAAAAGTATGTGCACCACATCCAGGCCTGGTCTACAATTTCCTCCTATATGCATACCTCTGTGCTGTCTTTCCCTTCTGGCTGGTGAAAATAAGGATGACCCCTGAAAAGTCACATTGAAAAATGACAGAGACTCCAATAGCCTAAATAACTGCATGGAAGAAGGCCACCCCTCACAACTGTTCATCTACCAGTACTGTTACATGAGGAAAAAATAAATTTCCATTGTGTTTGGACCATTATATATTTTGAGCATTAGCCTACCCTAAATAATGCAAAGACTGCAGAATTTTAGACTATAAATAACTATAGCAACTTAATAAATCTACACGAAAAGAACAGTTAAGGGTCAATTAAAATATTCAAGGAATAAGAAAATTCCAATAAGGAAGTCTGCCTTTAGCAAATAAAGAGACTAGTCAAAATACCTACACCAAATACATAAACCTGTGAATTAGAAATTTATCGGTTTCACGATAACATTATAAAAATAATTATAATTATAAGCAACATTAATTACATGACATTATATTAACATTAATTGAGTGTTTAGATTGTGCCAAACACTGTTCTAAACTGAGGAAAATACTATAATCCCCATTTTATGAATGAGAGAATTGAAGCATAGAATAAGTAGCTCACCCATGTCATACAGTTACAAAGTGACAGAACTGGGATTGGAACTTTAGCATTCAGAGACCTAAACTCACACATTTCACTACTATATAAAAATGCCTCTGTAAATAGTACCTTGTAGCCTAAAAATTTATAATAAAATTTGGGAAATAATCTAATTCAAACCCACAAAAGGTTATATATTTGAAGAATATAACTCTATAAATGCTAATCAAAATCTGTGTAAAGAGTTTACAAACATACAGATAAATAACAAGTGGGGTTCTGTGAGGAGAAGTGGTCACCTATATCACATGATATAAATAGTTCTAAAAAGGTCAGCACCAGATCATTTTCTCTACCTGTCTCTTTCTTGCCTGTCTTAAATCACAATCCTCAAAAATACAGGCAGGGCTTTGTGACTGAGAATCTAACCTCTTATTTCTAGTTTGTTGTCAACCTGAGCAAAAAAAAAAACAAAAACCAAAAAACAAAACCCCACCAGCCCCTGGTAGATTTATTAATGCTAACACAGCTCAAAATCCCTTTGATTTCTGCCTTTTCTTTTCTAACCCTTCTACGCAATATAATCAATTGCTAAGCCTGTCAAGTTTTCCTTCAAAATGTCAATTACATTCATTCCCTTTTCCATTTTCAGTGCCTTTTCACAGACCCTTACTGCCTATCACCAAGACCATTGTTTTTCCGACTTTTTGACTGTGTTTGACAATAAGAAAAAGATTTTATATCTTGATCCAATACAAACATCTGTGTTTTATAATATGTGTGTTTATAACTGAGACCAAATCTTTACAAAATAATACTTTCTCTTACTAAAAGCAATTTATCCTGATATTGTTTTTAAAACTTCTGGTTTCACCTCTTACTCAATTGATTTCATGACCCACTGGTGTGTCAAAACCTGACTAATTCTGACCACTGCAAACACCTCCTGTCTCCACGCTTGCCTGGTTCCTGTCCTTTCTATTCATCTCCACCAGACGAAATCTTTTTAAAGCTCCTTTCTAATTATGTCTACTTTCTATTCAGCATTCTTTATGAATGCCTCTTATAACAATCTTAAGAACAAAGTCCAAATTCCTTAGCTTAGCATTTAAGGCTCTACCAAACCTGGCCCTTGTATAGACACACCCAATCATATTACCTCAACTACAGATAAACCAAACAACCCTGAACACAACTTTGGCTTTCCTGATTCTTTTCAGAGTGAATTCTGCCATTCCCTGTGTCCCCTGATATACCTACAAAAACCCTACTCCATTCATTCAGTCAGTATACATTTAGAGCACAGAGGGAAGGAAGTGGTCCTTACATTCACAGAGTTCACAGTATGATACTATGAAAGTCAAAGTACTGAAAACGGTGAAGACAGTTACAGAAGGAAATACAGTATTATTGGATCAAACAATATGAAGTGTTCACCTATTTAATAGGGCCAGAGCCAGTTTCCCAGAGAAAACGCTGTTTAATCTAAGTACCAAAAGACTAAGTGAAAAGTGAGGGTAAAAGTAAAGTGGGAAATTCAGTAGATTAAAACAATACCCATTATTATCTCACAGTTCTATCGGTGAGAAGTTTGGCATGGCATTGGCTGGGCTTTCTGCTCAAGATATCACAAGGCTGAAATCAAGGGGATGACCAGGCTTAATCCTCTTTTGGAGGGTCTAGAGAAAAATCTGCTTCCAAACTCATTCTTGTTTACAGAATTCAATTCCTTTCTGTTATATAACTAAGTCCCCATGCCTTTGCTGTTGGCTGCTTTCTGAGTCCATAGGCCACCTGCATTCCTTGTCATGGGGCCACTCCATCTTAAAGAGGGCAACAGTGCACTGAGTCCTCATGCTTTGAATCTCTGGCCTCTTATCTCTGACCTCTGGACCCAGATTTAAAGATATCGTGTCATAGGCCAGGCCCAGCAGTATAACCTCATATCTTAAGGTCAACTGGCTTGGGACCTTAACCACACTTTCAAAAAACTTTCCAGCAACAACCAGCTTGGTGCTTGATTAAATAACTGGGAAAAGAAACATGTACACATCTTGGGGTCCACAAAGAATTCTGCCTGCCACATCTCTATGAGTGGAATATTTAGTTCATTTAGTTTTGCTCTTTCCTACTTTGCTAATCCATGTGTTCCAGATGATATATTTGTTTGTGTTTTCTATGATTGGATATGATTTGACTTGAGAAGTTGATATCCTCCTTGATGCAGGAGTTATTCAAGGCATTATTTTTGGTTCCTATGTGGTTTAATGTGTTCCGTAAGTAATACTTTTATTATTAAAGTTCATTTATTTTTATTTTGCAGAAATAAGATAGAGAGGTATGCTTTATTCTTGCTCTTTTGAGAATTTTTTGAGACCTACAATAAAATCAATATTTATAAATGTCATGAAATTTAAAAGGTGTATATGTTTCCTGCTTGGTTACTGCAATCTTAATTATAATACTTAATTTCTCAATTTCCTTGTTTGATTTTTTATTATTTTATCACTAAAGAGAATGTTTCAAATAATAATAATCTTTATCCCATTTATCTTTTTTTCCTTTGAAGAGCTTTTGCTTCATATAGTTTAGAACATTTATTTGCTTCATAAATTTTTTGATTAATAAATCCTCATGTTATATTATACCTTTCATCCTTATATAATATCTGACAATATGGTAAATAAAAATTGATATGATTAAAAAAAAAAAAGTAATGTGAGGAAACAGTGTACCCCAGGGTCCTGAGGGCAGAGAGAGTGAAAACTTCAAAAAAGTGAAAGAAAACCAGTTTGGCTATGGTAGAGAGAATGCAAGGCCAAGAAGCCTATAAGCTAGAGTAGTGGAACAAAAGATTGTGGATAGAGTTATAGCCCAGGTCAAATGCTGGTTTCGCGTAAGTATTTATTATAAGCTGGCTATCTGACAGGTAACTGAGCATTTCAGAATATTTAAGACATGTTTCCTTGTCCTCCAGGAACTCACATTCTTCTGTGGAGACAGACAGATAACCTGTAGTGAGATAAGAACCAAACTAGATATATGTACAAATAGTTCAGAGAAACGATTATGAACTTTTCCAGGCAGATTGGGAAACACTTCCTAGAGGAAGTAAGGCCTCAACAGGGATTTAAAAAATGAATGTGAGTACTCCAAGTGGACAATGGCTTACCAGGCAAAGGATTAGCATATGCAAAAGTACAAGGGTGTGAAAACAAAAATCACAGCTTCTCCAAGGAAGCCCTCCCAGTGAGTCCCAGGAGAAAGTGTCCTCATACTTCTCAGAATTTAAGGCCCCAGCACCATAAAATAGAGATATCTATAGACTAATAAAGTACTTGAAAAAAGAGACTTCCTCCTCCTTTTTCTTTTTATAAATCACCAATGGAAGCTTATCACAGTGCTTTGCTTATAGAAGGCATTCATTATCATCTATATCTGTGAAGCAAGTAAATTAATAACTACTTTTTGAAGTCAACTAAGTGATCTCTTATGTGCAGAAGGAATAAGAAAAGAAGTACACTTTAATATACTTTTCAGCAGCTGGGAAGGAGATTACTTAAGAAGAAAGGGCTGGATAGTGAAACCCCTGTGGCGCTGAAAGTTCAAATTGTGGGGGAGGGATTCAAAATCAAGATGCCTGGTCTCCCTCATACGCGAAGACAACAAAAATGGGTGAGAATGACACAACGAAAGACTTTTATTAATTAAAAAAAAAATTCTATCTACAAATACTGTGATAATCAAGGATTTGTTTCAGCCAAAATACAGAGAATTTAATCGTTCATTTCTTCTTTTCCTTCCCTTAATAATCCTTGAGTTTTAAGAAATCGTTTAAATTAACTTCAAAACGTTCTTGTAGACATTACTAAGCTCTGTCCATACCAATGAATTCCAATGACATCACTGTTTCCGTGGTAACTAATGCACTTCAAAAGGGGAAGAAACAGAGAGCAAAACTAAAAACCAGGGGGAAAAGGAATAAAGTGGTATAAACAAAAGCTTAACATTTCTCCTTTGCATTTATAGAATACTTTCTAATTTCAAATGCTTACTATTACCTAGACTTCCAAGGCTCCTAATAGCTAGAGGCATCTCAGAGATCATCAATCTACATTCCACTCATAGAGATCTGGCCAACATGACAGCTTAAAGAGGTAGCACTGGGCTCAGTTCAAAGTGTCTGCACAGGCCTTAGCAGGTTTCCTTGGGGCCAAGGTGCTTGAGAGAGTATCAGGGGAGAGGATAGAACCCCGTGGGTGACTGGGTGGGCTAAGGTGGGGAGTCTACCTTCTGCCTCTTGTCTTTTTGTCCAGTTGGTGGCAGGCCTTCTTGTGGGGATGCCACGGCCACAACTTGTTATAACTTTTACCTTCCCCTTCACTAGTGACTCAGACCTGTCTTCACCTCCCCAACTGGTGGGCTGGAGGGTGCTTTACAGTGTTGCTGCACCATGGTTGTCCAACTACTTACAGGCTCAATGTTGCAAACTTTTTGCTCATCCACTCACAAACATTACTGAACATATCTTGTTCTGTACACTCAAGATATGATTAAGACATTCTACTTCCTTTAAAAATTTTTGCAATTTAGAGGGCAAGGTATGCATGTAAATTAACATCATAAGTGTGAAAAAAAGAGTGCTATACTAAAGGTACAAGAAGACATCAACAAAAGCCAGAAGAAAGAACTATTAATTTCAACTGGAGGGTTATGCAGTTCCAGTGATTCATTTCCACTTCATGTAAGCCCCACACACCCATGACCACATCTTGGACCTTGTCAAGACCCAGAAATGCTCCAACCCTGTAAACTTAAGCTCCAACATTAACTTTCTGAGCACAAACAGCTCACTCACTCTCTAGCTAATCCT
>PVKH010037914.1:0-11395 GCA_004027955.1 Chaetophractus vellerosus | reverse complement strand
TCTTTCTGGACCTTCTATATCAGTCTCAGCTGTTCTGCTCTCTACCCAAGGTCAGCTGCAAACTATCAGGAAAATGGCTCAACTCTCCCCAGGGCCCCAGCCTTCAGCCTTTTCCTTTCTGTCATATGGCAGGATTAAAAAAATGACCGAGCTCTCTTTTCCTGTCTGTCTGTCTGTCTGTCTGTGAGAGTGTCAGTTTATATCAGACCCAGCAAGGGGGTAGGGAATCAGCCTGAGTCATGCCTACTGACATAATGGAATCAAAAGCTCTAATCTTAACAGGTAATCTAATCAAAGACACCTCAGCTGAATTTAATGCAATCAAAGGGTATCATACCCAGAGGAATAGATTTGTTTACAAATGTAATCTTTACCTTTTGGGGACTCATAAAATAATCTCAAACTGCCATTGAGGGGCTTAAAGTAGTGTGAAGAAATAAAGATCTTCAGTAAAGGGAACTAAAAGTGTAAAATGCAAAACTCAATAATACTGTATCCTCAATATACAACTCTACTCTTTAATTCCTGTAAAAGACAGACTACAATAGAACAGGAAAAAGTCATATTTCCTGATAATGGGCATGCAATATATAAAGTAGTAAAGTGGGACAAAAACAACACAAAGAGAGTAAACAGAGAGATATGGGAGTAGAGAATATATATACTATTGAATCTAAGTTGGTATCTTTTCATATTAATAGCTTATAGATGTATGGTCTATAATACAAATGCCAGGATAATCACAAGGAAAGTATTTTTAAATTATACAGAAACAGAAATCAGAAAGGGATTAGGCAGATACATCACAAAGAATCAACCATACAAAAAAGAATTTTGCAATAAAGAAATAGACAAAAAACACATAAAAACCAAAGGGCAAAATGGCTGGAGTAAATACTACCTTCACAGTAATAACACTGAATGTTAATGGATTAAACTGCCTAATCAAAAGACACAGATTAGCAGGATGGATTAATAAAAGCATGATCCAACTATATGTTGATTACAAGAGACTCACTTTAGACCCAAAGGCACAAATAGGAGGAAAGTGAAAGGATGGAAAAAGACAATGTATGCAAATTGAAACTAAAAAAGAGCTCAGGAAGCTATACTAATATTGGACAAAATAGGCTTTAAGTCAAAATCTGCTCTAAGAGACAAATAAGGACAATATATGTTAATAAAAATGTCAATATCCAAAAAAAAATAACAATCATAAAGATTTATGCACCTAACCACAGTGCCCCAAGATACATGAGGCAAACACTGTCAAAACTGAAAGGAGAAATATGGACCTATAAATGAATATGTGGAGACTCACTACACCACTATAATCAATAGAAAGAACATCTAGACAGAAGAGCAGTAAGGAATGAGAGAAGTTGAACAATATGGGAAATGAACTAGACCTAACAGACATGTACAGAACATTGCACCCCAAAACAGCAGGATATGCATTCTTCTCAAGTGCTCATGGATCAGTCTCCAAGATAGACCACATGTTGGGTCCCAAAACAAGGTTTAACTATTTAAAAAGATTGAAATTATACAAATCATCTCCTCTGCCAATAGTGGAAATGAAGCTAGAAATCAATAACAGGCAGAGAACTGGAAAATCACCAAATATCTGGAAGTTAAATAACACACTTTCAACCAATCAGTAGGCCAAAGAAGAGCTTACAAAGAAGATCAATAAATCTCTTGAAATGAAGGAAAACCAGAACACAAAATATCAAAACTTAGGAGAAGAAGCTGAGAGGGAAATTTATAGCCCTAAATGCTTACATTAAAAAAGAAGAGCTAAAACCAAAGACCTAACTGCACACCTGGAAGAACTAGAAAAAAACAGCAAACAAAACCCAAAGCAAGCAGAAGGAAATAAAGCAGGGGAAAAAAATGAAATAGAGAATTTAAAAAAATAACAGAGTATTAACAAAACCAAATTTGGTTCTTTGAAAAGATCGGTAAAATTGACAAACCATTAGCTAGCTTGACAAAGAAATAGAGAAGATGCAAATAAATAAAATCAGAAATGAAGGGAGAACATTACTACTGGCCCCACAGAGACAAAAGGATCATAAGAGGATATTATGAACTCTGTACCCTTAACCTGGTTATTGTGTGTCAGTTGTGTTGACAGCTTGCAATTAAGGAAGCAAATACATTGCATTGAGCATTCAAACTATTATCATGTCAAAGGTGATTTCAAGTGCTGAATTTACTTTCAATTCCATCTGCTTTTGGTTTATTATGACAATTACATTTACAGGACAGGGACTATGGTGTCACCTGCAAATCCTAATAAGAAGTCCTTCTTAAAGAAAAGCAGAGAGTTAGTGAAACTCCTGGAAAGGGCAATTAGGGTGAGGGAGAGGAGCAGAGCCTAGTGGGCTAAAATCTTAGGACTGTTTAGCCTGAAAAGATGGAAAATGAAAGGGTGAATGATCAGAGACTCTCAAATCATCAAGAGTGGAGATAGCATAGACATGTGTTTGTTCACAAAAAGTGTGGAGAAGTGAAAAGGGGAAATTTTGACATTTCAAAAAATTTAGGACAAATCACTTTTCCATAGCCATTGATTCAACTAATTAATTTCCTCAATACTTCCCCTTCTTCATGACTCTGCCTCTTAGGGTGTAGCCATCCCTTCCCCTCAAATATGGCTAAAATTTCAAAGAGGTTCATAGGATATAAAAGCATATCAAGGATTGTTCTGTTGTTTTTGTTCTTTTTATTTTAACTGGAATGTCTCCTGAAACACAAACACACCCATTCTCTACCTAAAGCATGCTTTTTCCTTCAGTCCTCCTTAATGAATATTTTTCCTCAAGAAACAAGAAACACTAAAGAAGAGACAGGAGCCCCACAAAGAATATATCCAAGATGCTTTAGGCTTTGGTGACCACAGGCACCTTCTTACAAAATGTGCTGGAAGGAAGGGCAGATATTGGATGGAATTAATCAAAGGAGAAATCTGTTACCATGGAGGAGGGAAAGGGATCCAGTTAAGTTAGTAAAATGAGAAGGAAACAATGAAGTACACATAAAGGGTGAGGAGGAAAATCCCATGTGCACGGCTTCATCAGGGTGGTTTGGGAGGAGTTGGGAGGGATTGTAAGATGTACAGTGGCTGAGATGAGGAGGTGATGGTCTGTGGACACTAACATTCCCCCTCAAGATGGCTCCCCTGTCTGTTTGCTTGTTGTTTTTGCTCATTGTCTGCTCATTGTTTTTGCTCATTGTCTGCTTGTGGTCTGCTTGTCTCATTGTCTGTTTGTTTCTTCTTTAGAAGGCACTGGGAACCGAACCTGGGACCTCCCATGTGGGAGGCAGGCACCCAACTGCTTGAGCCACATCCACTCCCTGCTTTTTTGTTTTTGCTCACTGTCTGCTCATTGTTTGTTCATTGTCTCGCTCATTGTTTTTTTCATTGTCTGCTTGTTGTTTGTTTGTCTTCTTTAGGAGGCACCAGAAACTAAACCCCAGGACCTCCCATGTGGGAGGCGGGCACCCAACTGCCTGAGCCATATCTGCTCCTGACATACATGTTTTGAGAATTCAATCCATGTACCATGCAGCAATAACTTGAATGTTCCTGTGAACAGATATTTTTTGAGCACACACTATGTATCAGAAACTTCTAGGCATTGAGAAGACAATTAAAAACCAGACAAACATAGTTCCTACCTTCAGGGAATTTAAAGTCTAACAATTTACAAATCACACTGGATAATGGCTACTTTAACCAATAGAGACCACTAATTCTTTCAAGGCATATTAGACAATGTTAGACACCAGGCCTTCAGTGATTAGGGTGGCACCAAAGAGTTCAGAGAGCCTAAAGAATTCATAAGTCTAGCTACCAAGTAGGGTGATTTGTGTATACAACATTGTGTGTGGCCTTGACCTTGAATAAAGTTATTAGAACATATTACATATAGATAATGAGATGACTTCCATCTGCCTATTTGAAGGAATGCCCTTCAAATACTTCAGAGCTAAAAAAAGATTGCGTAAAATTGAGTGTGGTATTATCTAATTTATAGGGACTGTAGTAAATCTAAATTTTAGATCATTTGGATATAGTCTAGGATGATGTTTAACTTAGCTTAACTGACCCTTTGAAAAGATATCAAATAAAACTCAGATGCCTTCACCTGACACTCAGCACCTCCCAATGGTCTGGCCTCAGCCTACCTTTGAAGCTTTATTTCCATTTCTAAGTTCCCTATGTGCTAAGTGCCAGCCAGACAGGACCACTCGCCTTGACTGAACATACACCCCACACCATCCCGTCTCCAGGCTTCTGTCTCCAACACAGACATTCTCGCTGCATTGTGGCAGAAATCCAAGCCTATCCAAAGTTCAACCCATTCTATGGAGATTTTTCTATGCTCCACACCCAGACAAGTTTCTTCTTCCTCACAATTTCTTATAATAATCCATTCCTTGAGTTTGTCCTTAACATGTTTGAGTCAGACTCTCTGGCCTTGGATCCCAGCTCCACCACTCACCAGGTGAGTGTTGGGCAAGTTACTTAACTTTTCTGAGTCTCAGTTTCCTCATACATAAAGTGAAAATAGTAACAGACACTTAATAGGGTTTTGTAATGATTAAATGAGTTAATACATGTAAGCCCCTGGCAGAAGCATATTAAGTGCTCAATAAATGCTATCATCATCATTATCATTAATTCTTTCTACCCAATTATAAGATCCTTAAGGACTGAAATGTACCTCACTCATATTTTAATTCCCCTAATTGCTTAGCACAGTTCCCTGGAATGGGATGTGCTCAGTGGTATCCTATAAATGTTTACCTACCCTCTTGGATTGGGAAGAACGCTGATTTGTAGCAATTGCCAATTTTCATGGTGCAAATATGCCCATAATGCCAACTTCAAGCTACCAATTTGATGCCACTGAAAGCAGATTTAGGAAGGGCTGTGCACAATCAGCAACTCTTGTGAACAGGAAAAACTAACTCCAGGCCATCACTAGACATACTCAGTAAGTACTTATGGAGTTGAAAATGGAACCATATCTTAAGTGATTTTGAATCATGGCCAGCCAAGAAGGTGCTGGCTGCTCTGAATAGTATTTACTGTTACCAGCACTATCTGTAAAATAATCTGGTTTTTCTCCTAACCAAAAATTTCACCTTGCCATCTCTCAGATGTCACTGCTACCAACTTAAAGAAAAAAAAAATTCTACACGTAGTTTAAGCTGTAAACCTTGTCGCTTTAGCATACATGTGAACTGGATGCATCAATTTAAAAAATCAGAGGCATAGTATTTACCAATAAATTGTATACTGTGTATTAAAAAAGCAATAACACTTAGTAAGTCATAAATTAAATGAATTTGAATCACTGAAGAATGCACAATGCATTAGAATGCTTATCTAATTTTCAATTACTTTAATCAGTTATCTTGAAGATCAATTGCCTTTCATTTTCACAGGCTCAATGGCCTTGCTGGTCACAAGAGGTCCAGCGTCAACTCCTTCTTGATCCTAGTCCAGTCCCACTTCTGCTTCTTTTCCAAGGCAAGCTGCCTTCAGTCACTTCAGCCACCCACTGAGCAGGTAGTATTGGCCCATTCTCTCCCCACTGTGTCTCTCACTGAACTCTCCTGTCCCCTCCAATAATATTCAGATAATACACACACTTTTCAGCCTCGTCAAGTTAGCCTTTAAGCTAACTAGAACCTTTATTTCCCTTGACCCTCAAAATCAGCCACAGCTTTGGCTGCCCTCAGACTGAGCGGAAGTACTATATATTCTTTTCTCATCTCTGTTTGAAATTGCTCAGTCTTTCATTGTGTATCTCTCTCAGCCTCCACTTCATTCAACCTCTCTCAGTCTGTGAGTGTGTGTGTGTAGGCATGTGTACCTCCTTAATCAGACTGCCTCCTTCAGCATGAGCTGTACTTTGAAATAAAGTAAAATAAAATAAAATAAAATCTTCTTTCAGCCGAAGCTTCATTAACTAAACTCTTTCCCTCCCTCCAAGAGAAAGTCTGCCTACTTTGGGAAAGATCAGTCATGCTCAGCCTGCATGCCACATGTCTCTCATCATTCTACCACAACCTCCAGACACTTCTACCAAAACACCCTTCCCTTCTCAATCCCAGTTGGAATGGCCCATCTCTTTCCTTCCCTTAAAAGCACATGTATTTTCTAGAGCAGACACAGGCATCCAAGACTACAAAAAACAAACTCACCAATTTAACCAAATATGGCAAAATATCCATGTAACTGAAGTTCTGATCAGAGGCATTTAATAAGGATGGTGTATGTTATTTCAATGGGTCTATTGTTCTAACACTGGGTGACATTCATCCGTAGATCATTCTACAAATTATTAAATCTCATCAAGGAAGCTTCTATACTCTTGCTTTCCTTGGCAGAAATAAATCCTTTGTTTAATGTATACACGGAGACAAATTAATTCTTCTCACTCAAGATAATTTCTGTCTGGGAAGGCTCTATCACAACATACATCATTCAGATGCTTTAAAAATAATGTCTTATTTTAGCAGTTATTAAAAGCATTTTCTTAAACTGATGAATTCTGGAGTCTGTACTCAAGCAGGAGTAATAATGGAATGATGTTATAAAGAAGGATGGGATTGCTTTTAAAATACTCTGACAAGGGAGGATCCAGGTTTTGTGGGACCATATAATTTGGGAGGTCCTGTCTAAGAAAACAGAACAATTGTGAATACAAAATTAGCTACAAGGGAGAGTATTTATTTAAAAGGGGTATATGTGAGTGAGGAGCCTTGTCATTCAAGTTTTGTTAGCTTCACAGTAAATCCACCTCATCCCTTGAAGTTTTTGTAGGCGCAAGTCTCTCCTGGGTGTTTTCCATGTGCTAAGCCCTTTATATGAAAAAGCTCACTTAATCCTAACCCTGGCCTTCTGAGAAAGCTACTAACTTCAGGCTCATTTTACAAACGAGGAGACTGAGGCCAAAAAAGCTTAAGCCACTTGCCCAAGTTCACATCACCTGGGAGGGCAGAGCCATGACCCAACTCCTGCGCCCTGTGCTTGGCCTCCGCACGACACTGCCTCCAAAAGACTATTGTTAGTGTTACATCTACCATGTCTCAGCACCCGTTTACTTTTATTCTGGCCTACATTTCCTAAGGAAAAGAGGCACAGAAGAAAGAGTGTTTATTTTAATGTGAACACAAATTTGGACCTTGAAGTTGCACAGTGGATACTTCATCATTAGGTCTTATATTTTCATCCCCAACTGCTCAAATTCAATCCTCCCAAACAAAATGAGCTTCTTCATCAGTCATGGCCAAATGGGTTTTGAGTGGATCAAAGTTATAGTTGCTGGTTGTGGGGTTCTCCAAATCGCTAAGTTCAGATCATTTCGAATGTCAAACTGGCACTTAACAGGCAACAGCTGAGAATCTGACTTTATTTTATTTTGGAGTAAAATCCTTTCCAAGCTGAGGTATTATTCTATAATTCCTCACATTACCTAGAAGTGTCATCAAATAGAAAATAAAGATATTTTTCACGTCCTTAAGTAATTCAGAAACATTGCGGCTAATCCTTCTAATGTGTAAGGCTCAGGAATAAAGTTGTTCTCTTCCAATGGGGGCATTAACTTTCTTAGGACCCAGAAGCCATAAGGGTGTAGTGAAAGAGGTAATTTAATAAATGGATTTTAAGAGGCAGAAAGAGTTAATATATCTAACAATTCACCACCGAATGCCATTCAGAACTTTGAACTTAAAGCCACAAAGAACTGTGCTAGCATGAATTAACCTAATTGAGAGAATTTACCAAATGTGGGGTGCATCCCATACAACACCACACACATGCCCACAAGCACACACACACACACACACACACACACACACGTGTGCACTACAGTAGAAAGACTGCCTTATTATCACAAAGAAGACAGAGTTCCAAGATTGGTCTGTCGAATGATATCTCAGCTGTGGAATCTATGTGAAAATAGCTTAACCGTTTAACACTTAGGATCTATTTGTTAAAAGTCAGTAATTGCGAAAAAAATAAACTGAAGGAGAAAAATGTTGTCTTCCTAAGTGATGGCTGGCAAATAGACCTAAAGAAAATTCCTAGACAAACTGAGCACCCTACTGCCTTAGCTATCTCTATTTGGCAACACACTTTTCTAACTATAATGTAGAGACATGCTCCATGGAACAGTGTGGTGCACCAAGGAAAAGTTTGAAGGGACTGACAGGGGAACCCAGGCTCATGTAAGCTTATTTAACCTGGACAGACCCTAAGTGCAGAAAATCTCACAGTCACATCTCTTGCCATTTGGTTTAGGATGGATGTACTTTGGGAGCCATAAAAGGGTATTATTTTTTCAAGAATCCAAAGGACCTTCTTGGAGATCACTTAAACTCTCTGAGCATCACTTTCATTTCTCCTTCCTTTCTTCATTCAATAAATATTTATTAAACACCTGTGTGCCAGGCACTGAACTAGAGGTTCTGTGTAGACTGTCTCTAATTTTACACTGTGTTGTTCATCCTTTTGTCCTCAGAACCTTCTACAGCACCTGACACATGGTAAGTGACTCAATGGTAAGTTATCGTCATCATTGTCATCATCATCATCAATCTTATCACCCTTGTTATTGGTAAATACATTTCCAGGCAGCATTTGGACCAACACTTTTCGGAGGTGTGCTCCAGTAAGGCTTATTATGGAGCCCATAAGTCCTATTCCTGGCAGTTGTCAATCACCAAAGTGATAGTTTGATAGATGTAAGGAGAAGTGAAAAGAGATAATGGACTAGATGGGATCACCTAAGAAGAGAATCTAGAGAAAAGATGAAGGCTGAAGTCAGGTTTAGATTTAGGCCGAGGAGGTGGCACATCTACTAGACAAATTTTTATTGATTCCCAACCAGGTATCTAGCTTCCTTCTAAGCTCTTTCACATATGTAATCTCATTTGATCATAATAACAGCAACTCCAGGAAAGGGGTTGGATTTTTTTTAAGGAGGTACCAGGGATTGAACCCAGGACTTTGTACATGGGAAGCAGGTGCTCAACCAAAGAGCTACATCTACTCCCCAGGGTTGGATTTTTATGCAACTGTTGTTATGCCTAATAATTTAAATTCAGTGCTTGTGACTGCATTCCACAGGAATAGGTAGGTTATTTTCAGGTTTTCAAAATGTCCCCAAATTCATGGTCATGGTCACTCAGTATGTTGGGTTTACCTATTTTTCTGGTCCCTTTATTTCTCTAGTTGCATTTGCAATAACTCTGTCACTTTGAACAACTGTGTTCATCCAGATTCTTTCTTCGAACTCACCATCGGTCATCTCATCTTCCAGAAATCTAGGGTTTCAAAAAAAAAAATCAAACCATAAAGCAAAGAAAGTTATTTCCATTGAGCCAAAAGCGAAGTGAATTGTGGATGGAGTCAAAACGTTTTTTTTTTTAAGCTAGAAAAACAGACCATAATATTTAATAAGATGGTATTTAGCTATAATAAACTAAGTTTCTTTACTTTGGTCAAAAAAATTGTAGATGTATAGGAAGGGAGAGGAATAGCTTTATCCTATGCAAAAAAGAACTTAGAGATTTGGTCACCAATAAATCCAATAGGAGTGACCAGTGTAATGTCAATGTGACTTAGGTCTCATTAGCAGCTACTAAACTCTGCACAAATCAGAACCCACCCCACACCTCTCCTCATGAATAATTCTTTCACTTTTAGGAGCTATGCCTAGAAGAACAAGCTATAACTTGTTTGTGTCAAGTGACCACAGTGAAAACATTCAAGCCATGTCATGTGAGGTATGATTCAAGTTAATGGGAATATTTAACTTAAAAAATTGAGAGGGGTACTAGGGGTCAGGGAGAGATGATCATTGTCTTCAGTTATGCAACGGCTTCCATGGGAAGAATTGGTTTATGTAATACAAATCCTAGGTGCAGAATCCATGAGATGCAGAGAACCAGTAGTAATGCTAAGAAAGGCAGGTACCCTTTATTGTGTTCTTTCCCTGCACCAGACACTATGCTAAGTGCATTATAGTCATCATCCCAGTTAAATGTCAGAACAATCCTAGCATTAATGAGTGGTAGTTATCAAGGCATAGATTTAAAGACAATACAAAGAAGACTATCCTAGCAATCAGAGTTACCCAACTCTGTATTCGAACAGGCTGTATTGGAAGATGATGCCTGTCCTGTCACTGGAGAAGACCAATCATGTAAGTGAGGGGATGTTGTAGAGAAAATTCAAGTATCAGATGGATAGTTGACTTAGATCATACTCCAAGTCCCTTCTATGACCTGCTAAAGTGAAAAAGAAAAGAGTTATATGCAAGATATAAGCAAAGAAGAGTTGACAGATGCTTTTAACTGAATGGCACAGAAGAATATGAAACATAAGAAACAGATTGGAAGGAAGAATCAAAACTGATTTCAAGGAAAATGAGATGCCATTAATAGAAATTAAGACATTTTCAGAAATAGGACAAATTCTCATCTCTTTGAGATGAATTCTTTCTGATCCCCCTTATAATGGCCACCTTCACCCTCCTGGTTTTGGGGAAAGACTTCATGTGAGGTGCTGGCTTTTTTGAATTCCTTCAGGACTCGATAGCTCCCAGATTCTAGCATCCAGCAGAAGGAAAACCTCTAGCCATCCGTGGGTTCTAACCACTTCAACCTGCTACTCCTATCATTGCCATAATTACTAAAAATTTATGCATGTCAAACAGCCTCAGCTAATTTGCTAGAAAACAGCTTAATATTCTAAAATTACTTGGACAGCCCAAAAAAAAAAAAACAACCAGCAGCAAGCAAAAGTGTTTGAAGATGAATAACTTAGAATTCTTAAAAAAAACAATAGGGGAGCATTTTGGATACTTAGGACAAGACACAAGACCATGTCAAGTTTTTAAAAATGATGACCAATGCACATCTCTGTGGTTCTTCCTACTTACTCTTTGTGTGCTATTTGGCCTAAAGGAGGAACTAGACATATTTCTAAGATGTATTTACTACAGGAAAGGGGGAAAGAAGGGAAGGAGGAGGAAAAAGGGAAGGGGAAGGCAGGGAGAGAAGAGGCAGATGGGGAAGTGGAGTGGAATATAAAGGGGAAGGAGGGGAACCAGCTGTGGCTCAATTGGTAGAGCCCTGGTTTACCACATGGGATGTCCCAGGTTCAGTTCCCGGGGCCTTCTCGGGAAGGCAGGCTGCCTCGAGAAGGCAAGACGCTGTGAGCTGGCAGGCCGCCAAGGGCAGGGCAAGCTGCCAGGAGCAGGGCAAGCCGCCGCGCAGTGAGCTGACTCGGCAGGATGCCGCAGCAGGGGGAGACAAGCAGACACAGAAAAACGCAAAATCAATGAACACAGCAAGAACAAGCAGC
>PVKH010037913.1:0-11397 GCA_004027955.1 Chaetophractus vellerosus | reverse complement strand
CTGAGACCTGGGGAATTCCAACACTTAGAGGTCAGGGAGAAAAGGAAAGGCTGGTAAAGGAGCCTGAAAAGGGCAGGCAGTGGGATAGGGCAAGAGCCAGAAGAGTGGTGCCCTGGAGGCACAGGGAAGAAAAGCGTTTCATGAAGGAGGAGGTGATAAGCTCTGTCACTTCCTGGAAGAAAAGTGTTTCACAAAGGAGAAGGCGATGAGCTCCGTGAAATGCTGCTGTGGGTCAAAGCAGATGAGCCTCAGAATTATATGGTGATTTATGCGTACAGCTTCTCTCCTGTCTTAGGTATTTCATTGGTGAAGAGCATGCATTGATTCCATTTTTTTTTTACCCCATCTTATCACTTAGTTCATGCTTAGCACATAGTGGGCACTCAATAAATGTGTCATAATTTTAGAATGCCCTGGATAAAACAATACTCTCCTCCCAGAGTCACTGGTGGGTACATTTGGCTGTTAAAGGAGTTTAAACAATTTATTGGGTAGATTGGGCAAAGAAAGGAGAGCTAGGGAATGCAAAACATGAACTTTGTTTATTTTGCATTTGGCACCTTGCGGGATATCTCTAGTAACTCTGGGGAAGGGACCTGAGTGAATGGGGACAGCCTCTGTGGGAGGGTGCCCCCTGATGTGTGCTGCCACAGGCTAACCCAGACATCTTTTTCAGATGCTAAGGGTCTGTCCAACCCCTCTGAGGTAGAGACTCTGCGGGAGAAGGTTTATGCCACCCTTGAGGCCTACACCAAGCAGAAGTATCCGGAACAACCAGGCAGGTGAGCGTGTGTTGAAAGAATGGTAATAACAGCAACTCCTCCCCTGTTCTCATTTATTAGCACCTCATGTGCAGTGGGCACTGTCGAGATTTTGTCAATGTTATTTAATCTTCATAATCCATAAGCCACTAAAATGTTAGCTCCATGAGGCCAGGAGTCTAGTCTGTCTTGTTCACTGGTCACCATTCTAGCATCAGAGCCTAATGCAGTGCCTGAAAAATGGTATATGAACTATAAATTTTGAGTGATCAAACCAGCAAACGAATGTAGAGTATCATTATTTCCAATTTCTAAAGAGCAACCAAGGCTCAGAAAGATTAAGCAACTTGGCCAAGATCATAAAGCAGGGATGTAGGAAAGCTGAGATGACAATACAGGTCTGTTTGATTTCAGAGATCCTGTGCTTTGAGGTAAGGCTATGTTGCTTTCTGGTCTGCTCCCTGTGCATTTAGAAAGTACAGGTCTTGGAAGCCAGGAGACATGGCTGCTAGTGCCCACAGTGCCATCTAGGTAGCCTCCGGCAAGCTGCTGAGTCTGGGTCTGGGCTACTCATCCAAAAATGAGGATGTTGGTTTAGAAGTTCTCTGAGGTCCTCTAGCAGTGTAGGTATTCCTGGGACATGAAAAAGATGTTTAACTCAAAGTTTCCCCCAAAGTATAGCTAAGTAAAAGAATTTTTGAACTCCTTCTCTGCTAACTCCAGTCTTAAGAAGAGAATATATGATCCTCACACTTAACAGGAAACTGAAAGTGAAACTTGAAAAAATGGCCTTACTGACATTAGTTTTGTCCTTAGGACTATTTTTTTTTAAATATCCTTCCACTTCTCACTAATGACATTTATTCCTCTGTGAAGTTTAATTTCCAATAAGTTGATTATCCTGAATCATAGGCCAATAGCTACCCATTGTCCAGAAGAGACTGAGCTGTTTGCCAGAGGCAATGAATATCCAGGTGGGGAGAGTTCAGCATTTTGGTACAATAAATGGGCGGGCCTTTTGTATGAGGGAGATTAAGCTGCAATAATAGACCTCCCAAATGTCAGTAGTTTAACACTATCGAGGTTTATTTCTTGCTCACAAATCCGTCTTCGGTGGGTGATCAGTTCCCAGAGGTGACTCTTTCCCATACCATCACTCAGGGACCTAGCCTTCTTCCTTCTTGTGACTGCACCATATCCCAGAACCACACTGAGGTTTTATTTTTGTCTTCAAACTTTTTATTTTTAATAATTTCAAACATACAGTATAGGTGCAAAAATAATGTAAACCCTGTATAGAGTACTCCAACATGTCCTTACTCTCACCTAGATAACCAGATCCACCAATTTTAACATTTTACCATATTTGTCGTATCATTCTACCAATCTAGCCATCATCTTTACCTATCTGTCTATCTATAGCTATCATCTACCTACCTACCTATCTATCTATCTATCTATCTATCTATCTATCTATCTATCTATCTATCTATCTATCATCTATCTATCTATCTATCTATCTACTTACCTACCTATCTAATAATCTTCCTCTTCATCATCTATTTATCTCTTTTCTGAACATTTGAGAATCGGTTGTATAACTTATGCTCCTTGAACACTTAATACTTCCATGTACATTTCCTAAGAAGGATATTCTTTTATGTAAACACCTTAAGTGCAGTTATCAAGTTCAAGAAATTTAACCTTGATATAATTCTTATAGTCAATATTCCATTTTTTTCATGTGTGCCAGTAATGTCCTTTTGAGCCCTTTCTCCTCTATTATTAGATCACTTTACTTCATTTTATTGTCATTGTTTTTTTAGTTGCTCTTTCTTTTTTGTTTTTTTTTTAATTGTGGAAAACATATATACAATATAAACTTTCCCTTCTCAACCATTCCTAAACCTACCCTTTCGTGGGATTAATCACATTCACAGTGTTGTGGTACCATCACCACCATACATAACCAGAACTTTCCCATCACCCCAAACAGAAACTCTATAGCCGTTATGCATTAACTCCCCATTTCCCTTACCCCCCACACCTGGTAACCTGTACTCTTCTCTCTGCCTCTGTAAGTTTGCATATTCTCTGTTATTTTCTTTATGGTTACCATGGGGTTTAAATTTAACCTCCTAAATCTGTAACAATCTAATTTGGTTTGATACCAACTTTACTACATTATATACACACTGCTCCTATACCACTCCATCCTCCCACCTTTATATTGTTCTTGTCACAATTACATGTTTATACATTGAGTCCCAAACCACTGATTTATCATTAAATTTTATGCATTTGTCTTTTAGATCCAGTAGGAAGTAAAAAGTGGAGTTACAAACAAAAAATACAATATTTCTGGCATCTATGTTTAGCCATGTTGTTACCTTTACTAGAAATCTTTGTTTCTTCATGTGGTTTTGATTAATTCTGCAGAGCACTCTTTAGTGTCTTCTGTGGGGCCAATCTGGTGGTGATGGACTTCCTCAGCTTTTGTTTATCTAGGAATGTCTTAATCTCAACCTCATTTTTGAAAAACAGTTTTGCCAGATATCGAATTCTTGGCTGGCAATTTTTTCCTTTCAGCAACTTTAAATATGTCATTTCACTGCCTTCTTGTCTCCATAACCAAACGAGAAATTGGCATTTGATCTTACTGAGGTTCCCTTTTATCAGACAGATTTGCTTCTCTCTTGTGGCTTTCAGAATTCTTTATCTTTGGCATTCAACAGCTTGATTACAATATGCCATGGTGAAGGTCTATTTGAATTTACTCTCTTTGGAGTTCATTGAGCATCTTGGATGTGTATATTCATGTCTTTTGGTAAATTTGGGAACTTTTCAGTCATAATTTCTTTGAGTATTCTCTTTGCTCCTTTCTTTCTTCTCCTTCTAGGCCTCCCACAATATGTATATATATATATGGGTATATTTGATGGTGTCCCACAGGTTCCTATGCTTTATTCATTTTTCCCTTCATTCTTTTTCTTTTCTTCTCCTTGGACTGAATGATTTCAATTGTCTTATCTTCAAGTTCATTGTTTCTGTCTTCTGCCAGCTCCAATCTGCTGTTTAACCCCTTCAGAGAATTTTAAGTTTCTGTTGCTGTGGTCTTCAGCTCTGTTTGGTTCCTTTTCATAATATCTGCCTCTCTATTGGAATTCTCTTTATGTTCATCTATTGTTTACCTAATGTCCTTTAGTTCTTTGTCCATGTTTTCCTTTAGCTCTTTGAGCATATTTAGGACATGCTGTTGTCTTGTATGTCCTAGGTCTGGTCCTCCTCAATGATTTCTAAAGCTTTAATCTTCTCCTTTGCATGGTTCATTGATTCCTATTTATTTGTATGTTTTGTAATCTTTTGTTGAAACCTGGACATTTTGATATTTTAATGTGTTCTCACTGGAATTTAGATTCCGAGGCAAATGTTCCTTAAACTTGTATACAGCTAGTGTTAAAATAAAAATACATACTTTCACAGTCTTTGCAGATTGACTTGTATGAGTGTTTTCTTTAAGAGTTTAACCCTACAATGAATTTAGAGTATAGCTCAAGGCAAAAGGAAAGGGTCTTCCCTGGTTCTTTCTGCACATGTGTCTTGTCCTGGGCATGCATGCATGGCACTAGGAATTCTCCCATTTACACAGATATGAATGTCCCCTCTATCTTAGGAAATGTGTTTCCTCATTGTTCTGGGCCCTGCTCTGTATGTCCCACAGCCATTATACCTTTGACCCAGGCAATGTGATTTGAGTGTTCTCTTACAGCATTCTGTAGGAGATCTCTGTGGGTTGCCTTCTACATGCAGGCCCATGTTGTGTGTCCTGGTTCAGTCCTTCAGGCTGCTCCCAGACAGATTGGCACAGATATACATGTTCCCACAATATGCACAAGTGTTACTCTGCTTCTTCCAGAACCAGGACCAGGGACCCGCACTGGGATTGTAGGATGGCTCCATGCCACACTGGTGAAGGGTTGAGGAAAGGGCCAAAAAAGGTGCCATAAGATCCCACTGTTCTTAAGTTGACTTTTTCTTGATTTAGTAATCACTCTGTGACTAAAATCCTTTAACATTTTCTTGGAGTTTTGAGAAAGATGTTTCTGTTAGTTCTTGCTGGTTGTTTAAACCTTTTACTAGGGGTCAGAGTCCTGAATGTCTCACTCCACCATCTTGGTCAGGGCAGGGCCTGATGTCCCACATTGAGTTTTGCTTCCAGATGGTGGAAGACAAAAGAGAATAGAAGGAGAACAGAGGAGAAGCTATGTGGGCAAGAACTGGAAAGGTCCCACACCTTTTCACTTACTTCCACTAGCTAAAATTTAGTCACATTGCTCATCTAGCCACAAAGGAGGTTGGGGAATATACCCAGCTGTGTGCCAAAGAGAAGGAGAGAATGGAGTTTGGTGGACATCTGGCAATCTCTTCTACATTGTAAGGGGTGACATTGAAGGAGCCCTGCCCAAGGTATGAGCTGGTGTGAGCCCTGACAAGTCAAAGCTTTTTACTAAATCTTCCATCTCTGAAATATTAACCATGTTTATTGAATACATATTGTGTGCAAGGCATTAGTAATAATCAGCCTCATGTTCATCCTTTTTCCCAGAATTGGCTCTAAGTTCTGTTGTTTATCTTTTTCTTCTTAAAAGCACTCTGTTTTTTCCCTAATTATAAAAACAATACATGCTTTCATAGGAAATAAGGACAAAATATATTTTCTAAGTAAATCAGGTAATAAAAATTGAATGCAAACTTTTTGGTATCTTTCTCTCCAATATACTTATGTGTTTATGTATGTATACATAGAAATAAGTATTTGCAGATATGAATTAATACAGTTTTGTGTCTCTTTTTCCTTCCTTGGACTTTCTGGGCATTAAGTTAGGTTATTGAAAAGTACAAAATTATCATTTTCAATGGTTTTGTAATATTTCATAGTGTGGGTGTATCCTAATGTATGTAGTCATTCCCCTGTGGTTGACATTTAATTTGTTTCTAATGGGCACCACTTTAAAAGCATTGGAACCTGGATCTTTTCTGGGAAGATAGCTGCTAGGGGTCTAGGCTTCCTCCAGGCAGCTGGGAGAGAAACCAACTCTTGTTACCTGCACTAGAGCCTGGATTCCAGGAAGGCTGTGCAGAGGCTGGGTCCTTGCATATCCCCCGGGCCCGTCGAGAACAGCCTGGACGGAGGGTGAACTGACCCAGTCCCCATGGGAGGCTCAGCAGTCACAGCAGGGGTGTCACTCGGCCCTTCCAGACAGGTAAGAGTGGTGAAGGCTGGTCACCTGTGGTTTGTAGAAATGGGTTGAAAGATATCTTGGCCTGGCCAGGTCAAGGTGGTTTTCTCCATGGTAGTGTGCTGCCACTCCGTGGAGACGTTTTAGAAGTACACCTCACCTGGGCCAAGCACTGCTTTCTCTCACTGGAAAGTAGACATCAAAACTCCGTAGGGTGCAGAACTCACACACTATTCCATCACCTCCGAAGGTGTTGATTGCCCTCTTGCTGCCAACATGTGAGTGAGGAGTGTAATGCCAGCCCATTGCCATGGCTATTAATGGGGTATGTTCATTTCTATAAACGCTGATCTGAGTTCCTAAATCCCAGACAGCAAGGAGATCAGGTTTATAGCATATTTAGCATTTTTCTTTCTTTCTTTATTAGAGAAGCTGTGGGCATATGCATATTTAGCATTTTGCATAGTGTAAAACTTTGGCATTTATAAGTAAAAAATATGTTTTCAGAGTTAGTCTAACTTTGTACTTTATAGAGAAGTCATTTCCTTTGACAAAATCCATAGTACTCTTTAACAACAGAGCCATGGGTAGGAGGTCAGCCTCCTGAGTTTTTTTTTGTTGTTGTTGTTTGTTTGTTTTAGAGAAATTTTGTGCATAAAATACAGGATTCTCCTATACCACCCTATAATTAACACCTTGCATATATAATATGGTACATTTATTACAAGTAATGAAAGCACATTTTTACAATTGTACTATCAACTGTAGTTCTTGGTTTACCCTAGGGTTAACTGTGTTGTAAAGTCCCTTATATCTTTCTTTTTTTAATTCTAGTAACATATATGTAACCTAAAATGTCACCTTTTACTACATTCAAATATATGTCAATGCTGTTAATTACATTCACAATGCTGTGCTACCATTACCAGCACCCATTATGAAAACATTTTTATCATTCCACATAGAAACTTCGTACAATTTAAGAATTAACTCCCTGTTCCTTACCATCCCCTGGTAACCTATAATCTAGATTCTGACTCTATGAGTTTGCTTATTCTAATTATTTCATATCAGTGAGGCCATGCAATATTTGTCCTTTTCTCTCTGGCTTATTTCAATCAACGTGATGTTATCAAGGTTCATCTTTGTTGTTGCATGTATCAGAACTTCATTTCTTTTCATGACTGAATAATATTCCATTGTGCATATATGTTTTGTTTATTCATTCATCAGTTGATGGACAGTTGGGTTGCTTCCATCTTTTAGCAATTGTGAGTAATGTCACTATGAACTTTGGTGTGCAAATATCTGTTCAAATACCTGCCTTCAATTCCTTTGGGTATATACCTAGAAGTGGGATTGCTGAGTCATGTGGTAATTCTATCTTTAACTTTCTGAGGAACTTACAAGCTGTCTTCCATCATGGCTGCACCATTTTACACTGCCACCAGCAAAGAATGAGTGTTCCTATTCTGCCATAGTCTCTCCAACAATTGTAATTTTCCATTTTAAAATAGTAGCTATTCAAGTGGGTGTGTCTGATTGTAGATTTTTAAGAATGATGTTAGCTGTGGGTTTTTCATATATGATCTTTATCACATTGAGGATATTTCCTTCTATTCCTAGTTTTCTAATGTTTTATCAAGAAGAGGTGCTAGACTTTGTCAAATGTCTTTTCTTCATCAGTTGAGATTATCATTTTTCCTTTTTGGTTCTGTTAATGTGGTGTATTATATTAATTGATTTTCTTATGTTGAACCACCCTTGCATAGCTAGGATAAATCCCACTTAGACATGGTGTATAATACTTTTAATGTGCTGCTTATTCATTCTGCTAGTATTTTGTTGAGGATTTTTGCATCTCTATTCATAAGGGATATTGGTCTGTAGTGTTCTTTTCTTGTGGTGTCTTTATCTGGCTTTGGTATGAAGATTAATTTGGCCTCATGGAATGGATTAGAAAGTATCCCTTCCTCTTCAATTCTTTGGAAGAGTTTGAGCAGGATTGGTATTAAATTCTTGGAATGTTTGATAGAATTCACCTGTTAAGTCATCTGATTCTGGGCATTTCTTTGTTGGGAGGTTTTTGATTACTGATTCCCCAATCTCTTTACCAGCTATTGGTTTGTTGAGATCTTATTTGATTTTTTGTATTGTACCATGTTGAATCCCTTCTCATTTCTTTCTGAATATATTTTTCATATATTTTCTTTGTGGTTACCATGGGGTTAAAATTTAACATCCTAAATATATAGCAATTGTATTTGATTAGATACCAACTTGACTTCAATAGCATACACATACACTGTTCCTATACCCCTCTGTCACCTCATGTTTTTCGTACTTGTTACAATTTATATCTTCATACATTGTATATCCAAAGCCATAGATGCATTTCAGCACCAACAGAAGATAAGAAGTAGAGTTACATGCCAAATAAATACAATACAATCATACTGGGAATTATAATTACCCAAACAGTTACCTTTACCAGAGGTCTTTCCTTATGCTGCTTTGAACCACTGTCTAGTGTCCTTTCCTTTGAGTCTGAAGAACTCCTCTCAGCATTGCTTGTCGGCAAGTCTAGTGGTGATGCACTTCCTCAGCTTTTGTTTATCTGGGAACACTGTAATCTCTCCTTCATTTTTGAAAGAAAGTCTTGCTGGATATAAAATTCTTGGTTGACAATTCCTTTCTTTTAGTACTTTGAACCCATTGTCTTTTTGCCTACATGGTTTCTGATGAGAAATTGACGATCTAATTGGGGTTCCCTTGTATATAATATGTTGCTTTTCTCTTGCAGCTTTCAGAAATCTCTTCTTGTCTTTTGCATTCAGCAGTTTGATCAGAATGTGGCAGGGTCTATTTTTCTTCAAATTTATCCAGTTTGGTGTTTTCTGGGCTTCTTGGATGTGCATATTCATGTCTTTTGCTAAATTTGTGACGTTTTCTATCATTATTTCTTTGAAAATTCTTTCTGCCCCTTTCTTTCTCCTCCTTTGGGATTCCATAATGTATGTATTGGTACACTTGTTGGTGTCCCAGAGATCACTTAGGCTATTTTTGCTTTTTATAATTCATTTATCTTTCTTCTCCTTAGCCTGACTCATTCCAACCAACCTGTCTTTGAGTTAACTGATTCTTTTCTCTGAAAGCTCCAATTTGCTGTTGAAACCCTCCTGGGAAGTTTTCATTTCAATTATTGTGCTCTTCAATAATATTTGATTCTTTTAAAAAATTTCTAGCTCTTGACTAAGATTCTTATATTTCTCATTCGTAATTTTCCTAATATCCTTTAGTTCTTTCTCTGTATTTTCCTTTATCTCCTTAAGCATTTTCAAAGTCATTTTTTAAAAGTCTTTGTCAGTATGTCCACAGTTTTGTCTTCTTCATTGATATATTCTGGATTTTTCTCCTCTTCCTTTGGACAGAGCATCATTTCCTGTTTCTTTGAATCTTGTAATCTTTTTTTGCACATTATACATTCTAATATTTTAAAATACTAGTTTTGGGATTTATTCCCTGAGATGTCTATTGCTTGAGTTTATATCCAGCTAGTGATATGACAGTGATTTTCTTGAGTAACAGAGGCTAACAAAACCAAGCAAACTTAAGCAAAAAGCACTTTTCACCATCTTTGCAAATTGGCTTTTCATTGGCTGGTTCTCTCCTTCAAAGTTCAGCTCTTCTATCGAGAAGGTCAGTCCAAGGAGAATGCAAAGTACAGTATCCTCCCAGTCTTTTGTGTGTGTGTGTGAAATAAGATTGATGCCCCCATGGTAACCTGTTAGCCTTAGATGAGTGGCTTTGGACCTAGCAGCCCCAGCCTCTTCTTCAAGGTACTTGAAATTCTGATAACTCTCCCAGCAAATTTTCCCAGGTTTGTGGTCGAATCCCTTGTTCATTTATCTTGAAGCAATTTGAAATTTCAGAATTCGGTTTTATTTTGCTGAGTTTATGTATTTTCTGGTTTCAAAATAAATTCTGTGTATTATTTTAAAATTCAAATACTTTATAAATGTATCATATAAAAAGTGAAATTCTACAACATGTACCAGAGAAAGCCAAAAAAAAAAAAAAAAACCCAAAACCAGGAATCTCTATTTAAAACTACAGTGACAAATATTGTTTTGTTCCTTGTACTTTTTATTAGAAGTTGTAAGTAGAGCTACTTTATTTCCAGTTATCATTAATTACATTAAAAATAAGCTTCATTGGCAAAAGGACTTTGAGAGATGAAGGGCCACAGAAGCAGAGTGAAAAATGTCACAGATTTAGTGGACTAAAATGACATGCAGATGTGACACTAATTCTGTTACACACTAGTCTGTCTTCCTTTTGTGGACCTCGCAACCACAGCCCTCAATTATAGTGTTCACATGTGTGAGAGTGTGTGTGAGTGTGTCTGAGGTATGTGAGTGTGCATGTTCTGTGAGCACGTGGGTGTGAGAGTACGTGAAGGTGTATGTATATGAGAATGTGTGAGTAAGTGTGCATGCTGTGTGAGGGTGTGCGTGCTTGAGTGTGTGAGGCTGCATGTGCATTCACAGGCATGAGTGTAAGGGTGTATGAGAGAGTACAAGGGTGTCTGCATATGTGTGTTTGAGTGTATGTGTGTATTAGCTCCTGAGGTAGACGCTGGGCTTCTCAGGGCCAGAGACTACAGCTTTCTATCCCCTTCTCATCTTAACTTAAAAGTAAGCACAGACCGAGAAGTTGATCATAAAAATTGGCAATTCTTGGGAACAAAAATTTGGTAACTGAAGCAAATTGAGGTCACATTGCCTAAAGATACTGAAATGTGAGGAAAAGCCCGGTCTTCTGAGGAGAAAAGCACTGCTGCCTGAGAGCAGGGACGACCCCTGCTCTTGCTTACCTTCGTGTCCCAGAACGTATGGTAATGCCTGGTGCATAGATGGTACTCAAAAATGTTCAGCTAAGAGCAATAGCTACCACATATTCCGCGCTTGTTATGCCATGCTCTATTCTGAGTTCTCCAGCCAATCTTCTGGGGCATAGAGAATGTGAGGAACACCCAGCCAGCAAGGGGTGGAAACGTGAGTCAACCCACACAGTCTAGCTCTTCCTCTCAACCACCATGAATGAGAGGAGCTGAAGGCAATTCTGGGACATTGCCACAGAATTCAAAAGATTCTCAAGAAGCCAAGTGGTCCCGCTTCTACCTGTAAGATTAATGCCCCTCTAGCCTATTTCTGAAGCTCCCCAGGCTTAGAGTGTCTCTAACTCTGTGTCTCCCCTTCCAGGCTCTCATATCACTATTGGTTGAACACAAACTGCCTTCCTCCTGCCAGTAGACGCTGGTGCCCTTCCCTGGTTCCTGATGCTCCCTTGGTTTCCCTGCAGGTTTGCCAAGCTGCTGCTTCGCCTACCAGCCC
>PVKH010037912.1:0-11395 GCA_004027955.1 Chaetophractus vellerosus | reverse complement strand
CCTCTTCCCCTCCTATGCCACTCTGCATTGTCTTTCTTGAACTGGTCCCTCCCAGAGCAGGTGCCTTTACCCTCTCCCAAACTCTGGGCCTAGCACACACTCCACACAGGCCTCGCCCCCCATACATCCCTCCTTCCATCTCTCCACTCTCCTTTTCTACCCTTTCCCCCCACCTCTCCTAGCACGTGAAAGGATAATGGTTAGATGCCCCTACCCCACCATAACCACACAGGCTGTTTACTTCCTTATGCTTATCCAGAATATATTGAAACTGTGATGGGGAAAATCGTAATGTAGAAGGGATAACTGTAATTTGTAATATGTATTTTTTTTAAAGTGGGGGATGGAGAGATAAAGGAACAGTGTGTATATACACTGTTGAAGGAAAGTTGATGTCAGATCAAATGTAATTTGTTATAGATTTAGGATGTTAAATTTTAACCCCATGGTAACCACAAAGAAAACACATGAAAAATATACTCAGAAGAAAATGGGAAGGGACTCAAAATGGTACAAGACACACAAAAAACACATAAATAAAAAGGTAGTCATTAATGGAAATATTGAGGATCATAAAAGGTATTAGGCTTACAAAGCAAAATGGCAAAATGGCAGAAGAAACTACTGTGTTATCAGTACTTACTTTAAATATAAATGCATTAAATTCACCAGTCAAAAGGCAGTGCTGAGATATAAATTTATAGCTTTAAATGCCTACATTAAAAGAGAAGAAAGATCTTAAATTAGAGACCTAACCTTAAAACTGGAGGATCTAGAAAGAGAAGAGTAAACCAAACCCAAAGTGAGCAGAGAAAGGAAATAACAAATATACATGAAATAGAGAATAGTAAAAACAATGCAGAATATTAAAAAGTTGGTCATTTGAAAAGAACAATAATATGGAGAAAACTTTAGCTAGACTGACAAAGAAAAAAGAATGGACACAAACAATTAAAATCAGAAATGGTAAGAAGAGCATTACTACTGACCCCACAGAAATAGGTCTATAAGGCAATACTATGAACAATTGTACATCAATTAGATAACATAGGTGAAATGAAAATAAAATTCCTAGGAAATCACAAACTATCTACACTGACTCAGTAAGATATAGAATATTTTAACAAACCAAAGCTAGTAAGGAAATTGAATCAGTAATCAAAGACTTCCCAACATAGAAAAGTCCAGGAACATGGGAATTTTACCAAACATTCCAAGAACAAGAACACTCACCAATCCTTCTCAAACTCTTCCCAAAAATTTGAGAGGGAGGGAACACTCCCTAACTCATTGTATAAGGTCATCATCACCCTAGTATCAAAGGTAGAAAAGTATATTACGAGAAAAGAAAATTACAGACCAACATTTCTTATGAATATACATGCAAAAATCCTCAACAAACTACTGGCAAATGAAGTTCAAGAGCACATTAAAAGAATTACACACCATGATCAAATGGAATTTATCTCAGGAATGCAAGAGTGGATAAACATAGGAAATCGGTGAATGCAATACACCACATCAACAGAACAAAGGAAAAACACATATATCATCATATCAATTGTTGCAGAAAAGGCATTTGACAAAACCTAGCACCATTCTTGATAAAAACACTTAGAAAACTAAGAATAGAAGGAAATATCTTCAACATGACAAAGGGCATAAATGAAAATCCTGTAGCTAACATCATACTCAATGGTGAAAGATGGAAAGTTTTCCCTTTAAGATCAGAAACAAGACAAGGATGCCACTGTCACCACTGTTATTCAACATTGTACTAGAGGGGTCTGGCTGTAGCCCAGTGGATAGGGCGCTGGTTCACCACATGGGAGGCCCCGGGTTCGGTTCCCAGGGACCTCTCCAAAGCGGGCAGACTGCCTTGAGAGGACAAAGCCACTGTGGGTGGGGCAGAGCCGCCATGGGCAGGGCAGAAAGCCGCCACGGGCAGGGCAAAACCACCAGGGCAGGGCAAGCTGCCTGCGAACGGAGCAGAGCCGTCACCCATGAACGGAACAGAGCCACCCACAGCAGGGCAGGCCGCCTGTGCAATGGGCTGACTCGGCGTGTCGCTGCAATGGGGGGAGACGAAAGCAGACACAGAAGAACGCAAAAAGATGAACACAGCAAGAGCAAGCAGAAAGGGGGGGGATATGTAACAACAACAACAAAAAAACATTGTACTAGAATTTTCTAGCAAGAGCAATTAGGCAATAAAAATAAATAAAAGGCATTCAAATTGGAAAAGAAGAATAGAAACTTTCCCTATTTGCAGATGACATGATCTTATATATAAAATCCTGAAAAAATCCATAACAAAGCTATGGTACTAATAAATGAATTCAACAATGTGGCAGGGTACAAAAACAATATGCAAAAATCAGAAGTGTTTTTATACACTAGTAATGAACGATATGAGGAAGAAAACAAGAAAAAAATCCATTTACAATGGCAACTAAAAGAATCAAATATCGAGGAATAAATCTAACTAAGGACATAAAGGACTTATACATAGAAAACTACAAAACACGGCTAAAAGAAGTCAAAGAAGACCTAAATAAATGGGAGGGCATTTATGTTCATGGAAGACTAAGTATTCTGACAATGTCAATTCTACATTGTACATTCTACAATTTATAGAGTCAATGCAATCCCAATAAAAATTCCAACAGCCTTCTTTGCAGAAAAGGAAAAGCCAACATCAAATTTATATTGAATAGTATGGGACACCAAATAGCCAAAACCACCTTGAAAAAGAAGAATGAACTTGGTCTCACATTTCCCAATCTTTAAACTTATTACAAAGCCACCATAATCAAAACAGCATGGTACTGGTTCAAGGACAGACATATAGACCAATGGAATTGAACTGAGAGTTCAGAAATCAACCCTCACTTTATGGCCAAGTGATTTTTGACAAGGGTGCCAAGTCCACTCAACTGGGAAATAAAAGTAGTCACTTCAACAAATAGTGCTGGCAAAACTAAATCTTCATTTGCAAGAAAAGAAGAACTCTACTTTATACCTTACACAAAAATTAACTGAAAATGGATCAAAGACCTAAATATCAGGGCCAGAACTATCAAACTCCTAGAATAATATGTAGGGAAGTATCTTCAGGACCTTTTGTTAGGCAATGGTTTCTTAGACTTTATACCCAAAGCAGAAGCAACAATGAAAAACTAGACTAATGGGACCTCATCAAAATGAAAAACTTTTGTACATCAACAGACTTTATCATCAAAACAAAAGGACAATTTACTCAATGGGAGAAAATATTTGGAAACCACGTATTTGATAAGGGTATAATATTCAGAATATATAAAGAAATCCTACAACTCAACCATTAAGAGAAAAACAACTCAATTTAAAAATGAGAAAAAAACTTGAATAAATATTTCTCCAAAGAAGATATACAAATGGCCAGAAAGCACATGAAAAGATTTTCAACATCATTGGCTATTTCACATCCACTAGAATGACTACTATTTGAAAAAAAAAAAAAAAGGAAATTACAAGTGTTGCAGAGAATGTGCAGAAATAAGGACACTCATTCATTGTTGGTGGGAATATAAAATTGAGCCATCCCAGTGATGACTGGGAAATAAAGTAAAACATTAAAGAACTGAGTTTAGGAACTATAATTTGGACTTTATAATCTAAATATCCATGAAAAGGTAGTGCACCTGAATATATTTTATCGTATAAATAACATTTGCCTAGGAGGGCCTAGGAGATCATTAATAGTTTTAAAGAAGTAAGAGCACATAGACTGATTTTAATCATTTCCACTTTGATTATATTTTAAAATTACACATAAATCTATCATTTGAAAAGCACTATATTAAGCAGCAAGAGGCAAAGATATACAAGACATGGTTGCTGCTGGTTTATGGAATTTATAAACTTTGGGGAGTTAAAATATTTGTTTGTAATTAACTATAATGCATAATCACATGATATTCAACTTTGCATATGCCACATACAATTGGAAGCATCTTAATAAGCATCTGCCTCCAAGACAGAAACTCCAATTAGTAAAGGTTACCTGGAGTTCTGTCTCAAGGATTGAGAATCCCAGTTCAGAGTCATTTGGAGAGAAAATGCCATGACCCCTTACTGATGTCTGCTGCAATCATGGAAGGGAGACAGTGTATGTCCTCAGAGTATGTTTTTTTGCATGCTTGAATTAACCTACTCCGTTTTCCAGATGAGATCACTGACTACAAGGTGGCTTTAAATCCACTCCAAGGCTAATGCATTAAGGAAGAGATAGTAGGTAAAATGGGCAAAATTCCTGCTCTGTTTGCCAGGGGGGAGAACATGCCTGGAACACAGCACTGAGTTTTGTTGCCACCCCTTAAGAACACAGGAAACCTGGAGTACAGGTAGACATGAGCAGTCGGAGGGTAAGAGGACCTCAAATCCACACCATCTGAAGATGAGGATTGTAAGTCTCAAAAAAGGAAGTCAGAGAATTGAAAAATAATTTCAAACATTGACAAACTATTTAGATTGTTCTATATGGCTTCAAAAGCGTGAGAGAACAGAAGAGTGAGCAGAAGATTTGGAGAGATACACTTATTTTTTGTAAGCTAGAGTGCCCTAATAGAATTGTTTTATATGCGGAAATCCCGCTTGGGAAAGCAGTGAGTCAGTCTCCTGTCCCAGTTGGAGTTCAACTCCTTCCAAACCACAGATTTAATGATACAGCTGCAAAAAAACACACAAAACAATACCAAAAAAAAAAATCCCACAAAAAAACAAAAACACAAAAAAATCTACTTGAGTTTCTCAAGGTCTTGAAGCTAGTAAGCAGCAGAGCAAGGTCACCTGTTGATCAAGCCAGTGAATCACTGTCCCTTTTATTTTGGAAGGCAACCCTTCAAGCTCCCCAGGTGGCAGCCAGGACTACCATTCTCTTTTGTAGAGATTATATAAGATAAGGGGGAAAGACTATTATTAAAAAAAGGAGTTTATAGGAAAGATAGATCACTGCTGACTAGAAACTTCATGGAAAGAATTACAAGAAGGGGTAGGACTGGAACTGTCTAAACTAATATTTAAATAGTAGGAAATGAAGAGCAGGGAGAATAAATACAAAGCACAGCAAAGCAGACAACAGCTTTCTCAAGACAATACAGCTTTCAAGGAAAGGCACCACAGGATTTGACCAATATTTTTTTTGCTATCATTTTAAGAGTATCTCTAAGAACAGATTGTGTCCCTTCCAAAAAAAAAAAAGAGTTCAAAATATAAATATATAAATGTCTATGTATTTCCCTTAAATATATTTATACCACTGAATGTTTCTCCCAATGCTCTATTTGACAAGGTTTAAAAGTATTACTGTGCCTTGGGTGAAGCAGATATGCTATATGTTAGTTATATGTAATATTGTTACAAAGTTAAAAATCACACTACAAGTAGTTGAAAGCTGTGCATGAAAAATGAGTAGATTTCTGTTATATCTACGTGTAGTAACTTTCAAATGTAGTTTTGCTTTTTGTCTGAAATGATATGATGTTAGAAACATAAATGAGGGCATCATATAGACAAAATGGTTTCCCATTAAATGCTCTTTTTCCTTATCTGTTGTTATCTCTTCGCTATCAGAGATTGTGTTAATCATAAATACAGTATTTAGTAAAATCTTCTAGGTCAAGAATATCAAAGCACAAGAAAAAACTATCATAATAATCACATACTCTTTATCTCTCTCTCCCGATTAATATTGCTATGCAGAGAGATTCATTGCAGGTGATCATAACCCCTCCAGGAGATGGCAAAGAAGAATCCGAGTTAAGAGCACAGGTGGAGTCCTTTTGCTGAGGTCTGCCACCTCTCTGCTGTGGGGTCATGGGCTAGTTGCTTAATCTTTCTGTGCCTTGGTATCCTCATCTATCAATTGAGACAATAGTGCCTATCTAATAATGGTCTTGTAAAGATTAGTTAATATGTATAAAGTACTTACAACAATGCCTGATATATTCCAAGTGCCTGATAAATGTCAGCTATTTGTGTAATTTCTCATGTAGCTGCCTGGCCTTGGACCAGTCATTTATTTCTCTCTGGGCATTCATTTGAAAATTAAGAGATGAAACTATATGATCTCTAGATCCCCTTCAAGACTAAAAATTTCTAGCTATGAAGAAGTAGGTTCTCTTTCACATTGGAGTCATAATCTTTTCCAAAAATGAAACGGCAGAAAAAGCCTGAGAATGTGGCTTGAATAAAGTATCTACTGGATTCCCATATCTGTATTCTACACTTAGCCCCAGGACAAATATAAAGGTTCCCCCAAGTAATCATGTGATGAGGAGCCAAAGAGAGGACGAAACAAAGCTCCTCTTTGTGAAAAGCCAAAATGGTTGTCACGTACTTTTGACTAAGTCTCTTCATTCATTTCAGTAACTGAGCAAACCCAACAATGCAAAGGCATGTCATCAACCAAAAGATACTATTTTTTTTTAATTTTCTCAATTGGAAATGTCATGAGTTCATTTTAAATTACAAGATGTGGCCCCAGATGCACTACGTCAATCCAAGACTGTTCAATTTTGGTGTCTGTGAGAACATGGCATTCTGCTTTGATGTGCTCTCTGGAAATACAAGATGCTTCTCGGTTTGAAAAGTGCTTCTGTGCAACCCAGTGTGAGTAAAAGTTAAATGTGAAATGGAGATAGAAAAATATAGTTTCTGCGGACTCTATTGAAAGCACCCTAAAAAATGGATCATCATACTAGAAAGACAATTTACTCAGTATAGAGGTTTTGTTTATTTCAACACAAAGCCTTAGAGAAGATAGGACACAAGTTATTTTGGTAATGCATAGCTATGTCAATACCACATTTGTACTCAACTGTCCTGTGCTTTCATAAGTCTTTTATTTTATGATACTGCTTTCAAAGGTTTGGAGAAGGGGAGAGGGGAGCTTTAATCTTGGTTTTTGGACTTGGAGCAAGTGACTTAACATCTTTAAACCTTAATTTCAAGGTATGTTGCATATGGAAGGTGCTCAAGAAATGTTTGTTCAGGGAAAGAAGGTACAAGGCAGAGAGAAAGGAAAGGAAAGAAGAAAAGGAGGAATAAATAAAGAGAAAAAAGAATGGAGGGAGAGAAGAATGGGAGAGAAGAGAAGGAAAAGGAAGTTTTTCTGCCTCCATTCTTTCTGTATTGTTTCAATAAAAGTGATTCAGATATCCAGATATTTCCATAACATGCCAGGCACAAAGTAGGCCATCAATAAATAAAAATTTGAATAGACCGTAATATATGACAGTGGCAATAAGACAAATGAAATGTAATCAATTGCACGGTTATCTATTATTACTAATTCATCCATTAGCTGATATATCTTTTAGTGTCTGTTTAAACATATTGCAGTTAAAGAAAATCCAGACCTAAATCCTAAAGTCTGAAATTTACTTTAAAACACTTCATCATAATCTGTGTGATATCATGTATGTACCAGTTTGTTTATTATCTAATTGTAGGAATGGTCAGCTAAAATATTATCAAGAATGTATTGTCTGGGGTAGTCACTAGTATTTTTTCAGAAAGACCCCACTCCAAAGTGGTTGCTACAAGTTTTTCTGCTACCTGTATCTTAATTAACAGCTGATTTTTAATTAGTACTGTGGATATAAAATTTGGTTTTTTAGTTGATGAAAGGAGAGAGTTTTAATTAGCATGATGAATGTTAAAAATGGTCTCTTACGGGTGAAATAAAGATTTTCAGGGTATGTGGAATGACAAAGAGTTTGGAGACACTTCCCACTCTTGAATGAACAAGGCATAAAAATTTGGTGAGGCCTGTAACCAGTACCGCATGGCTTGCTCTCAGTGAGTCCAGTGCCCAGGCATTAGTCTGGATGATTTGTTGCATGGATCACACCAATCTGAGGACTCAGAAGTTCACCTTGACTGTGATGTATCTGACTCCTTTGAGCCTTTCATGCAGGGTTTCATTTTCCTAAAATGCCCAAAAGGACAGAGAGCTGGGAGTTCACTGAACTTGCAAAACAGTTTGTGTGGACTATTTTGCCAGATTTAATCAAAGTTTATTAACTAAATGTATGCTCAGCAGAATTTGTTCTGTCACTTGAATTCATTATAATCTCATATCACAAACTTGTCTGGCTTGACTCTGATTGCAAAACTCTGACTTTGAGATGTTCAAGTCTGATAATGGAAACATGAATAAAAGTAAATAAATATACAATATGATGTTCAAGATAAAGTTATTTTAATGCTATAATTTGTATAAGAGGCTAAGAGATCACAGAGAAAAATTCAGCCATTGAGCCCAAGAGATCTGCATGAAGGAGCTGGCATTAGGCCTGGAAGGATATATCAGAATGTACCAAGATATATAAAACATGAATTCATACAGCAAATTAGAAAACTATTACACACAAATATATATACAGATAAGATGCATACACATATATGTATAAATGTGCACATATGTACACATACACATATATATGCACATACACTTTCACTCCCATTTAGATTAAAATGCCATGTTCTCCAAAAGGGAAATAGCCACCAAGAAAAACACACACAAAAAACACCTGTCTTTTAGAGTTCTAAATACACCTGATCTGGAAAAAAATCTAGAATTCGGTTTTTACCCATAACAAAGTGGTGATTTTATTGACAGTGATTGCAAGCTACATCTGTCATAATAAGACTAAAAAAGTAACCAGCCTGCTGAGTGAAAACTGGCATTCTCAGAAATGGTTTAAATAGTACTGAATACAGAATTCCATTTCACATATTTTTAAAATTCCTTCCATCAAAATTATATTCCTTATGCTTTTCTAAATTCTGTTCAAAGATCTTCCTAACTACAGGTTAAAATAATATTTCTGACATTAGAAACTTGATTTCTCAATCTGTATGGATGGGAAAGTGGAGCAGGGAAAACAGAGTTCTATTGGCTATTTCACTGGTTTTAAAAAACCAAAGAAATTTTACCTTGGAACACAGATCTTAAATTCCCCTTTTCAGGTTTTGATGTTCTAGAGCCCAGACACTAACAAGTATATGTATCCTGTAAAGAATACATAGCCATACAATCAATATGCTTTAACCCTCCCCTGGCTTCTAGAAATGCTATCATTTATGCTGCAATTCAAATTAGCAGGCAACTACATGTAGCCAAAAGAGCACTGGACTTGAGTATCATATCCAGTTGGTTATTTGCTAACAGGAGCAAATTGCTTAATCTTCCCAGATGTGAAACCACGGACAGGGTTAATGTGATGGTGATGTAAGGTAATGTTTATATCATTTATTCAACAAAATGATGTCGTTTTGTTAGCACTTTCAATAAAAATTATTTGCATTGATGCTATCAGAGCAGCTGTCACTTACTGAGCACCTACTGTGTGGATAAATTTAATTCTTATAAGCTATTAAGTATCATTATCTCAATTTTACAGATAAGAATACTAATGCTTGGGGATATACTTTGCATATATTGTCTGAACTCACGAAGGGCAGGAAAATGCCTGCTAGCACTGTACCTAGTACATAGTGATGCATGGTCATCATACGAAATTTTGACAAATAGTCTTTCTGGCACAGTGCAAATTTAAAAAATTAATAAGAAATAATGAATGCATATTAGACAGTATCAACAGGGATCCCTGGAAACATTACTGATTTCAAATTAGAGAAATGAATGGGATGGTTCCTTATAATAATCTTGACAATGCTCAGAGCTTATTGAAATATTCTGAAAAAACAGCACTGGGTATTGGAGTAATAGTCTGTAATAATTAGTTAGGAGACCATTTCGTACTGTTGGTTGTTTATTTATTGCTATTTTTTCTATAGGAAAATCAGAAAAGAAAACATATATGTCTTGCTCATTTTTTTTCACACAGCACAGGAAGTGTATTATGCTGGCAAAGGTGTGAACTTCAGTGCTGCCAGTAGTCCTAAGCATTTCCAAGGGCCAGGTGCCTACATAACCCATGTAACCTGCTCACATCATGCTTCCCTTATGTGGATGAAGTGACTTAACTTATTGTCTCAAAAGTACATGCTCATCCATTTGATTCTCACAACAGTTCTGAAAGGTAGGAACTCATAAGTCAACCACCTTTAGATAAAGTAACTGACTCAGAGGGCGATGGGGCAGGGAGAAAAGGAAGAACGGGAAGTGAAGCAGAGGGGAGAGGGGAGGAGAGAGAAAGCCAATTCCAGGACCTTTGCTTTTCCCTGGGCATCACGGTCTCCTTATCAGTATGCAGAGGAGATGGAATAACTGGAAGAAGAGAGACAATGGGGAATAGAGAGAGGGAGGGAAAATATGAAATAATGAACATCAATGAGAAGATCTGAGTAAAGCAAGGACTTCAGAAACACAAAGAGGAGTTTAAACAGACCTGTACACCCCAGAAGGGTGGTTCTCTACTTTTAAGGGATGTTGGACATCTTTGACAATCTGATAATGTCATTACTAGAAAAATGAACATATACAATACACACAATTTTTGGTGGGTTCACCAAACCCCCCAAATCTGAGGTCCCATTTTAAGAAACCTGCCTTAGAACTAGAGGTACCTTCACCTCTCCATGCACTGCGGCTTGCAGATCTGTACCAGGGGATGGTCCCACATAAATGTGGGTGCCTGCAGCACTGTATCAGTGCGTGCTACTGACACAGAGAGGCACGCCTTCAAACCAGAACAACTGAAATATCTTTGAATCCCTTCTGCTGCCACCCACCTCCCCATAACATTTCCAAGCTTAACAGGAAACAAAACAATTTCCTACACCACACATTGAGACCATTATCTACAATGGAACACAAAGCTTCCTATCAAACAACAACATAAAAACCCTAAAATCGAGGATAAAAGGTTTGAGAGAATTTTGACTCTACTAGTATTAAATCATTAGGACTGAAAATCTTTAACGACTAACGTGTTGGGATGAAACTAGATAACAAAAGGACTACAAGGACAGGCCTTGGCAAGCTTGACAGTGCTACTGCGCAACTCTGGATGGGACAGCTAACCTCTTTATGACTGAATCTCTTTCACAGGTTTATTGTGAAAATTAATTATAGTAATGAATTTAAATAATTTAATGCATCTGACATAATAATCTCACTAAATTTCATATCTCTGATTTGCCAAATGGGTCTGAGGATAGCACCTGTGTTTAAAGAAGGTCCTCTTGGGCCCGGCTAGATAGCTCAGTGGATAAAGAGCTCGCTGGGAAACCACATGGGAGGCCCTGGGTTCGGTTCCCGGGGACCTCTCCTAGCGGGCAGACCGCCTTGAGAATGGCAAGCCGCCATGGGCGGACCGGAGCCGCCGTGGGCAGGGCAAAAAGCTGCCACGGACAGGCAAAAGCCGCCACGGGCAGGGCAGGT
>PVKH010037911.1:0-11398 GCA_004027955.1 Chaetophractus vellerosus | reverse complement strand
GGGCCCGGCTAGATAGCTCAGTGGATAAAGAGCTTGCTGGGAAACCACATGGGAGGCCCTGGGTTCGGTTCCCGGGGACCTCTCCTAGCGGGCAGACCGCCTTGAGAATGGCAAGCCGCCATGGGCGGGCCAGAGCCGCCGTGGGCAGGGCAAAAAGCTGCCACGGACAGGCAAAAGCCGCCACGGGCAGGGCAGGTCGCCTGCAAATCGAGCACAGCCAGCCACCGGCGAACTGAAAAAAGCCGGCCGTGATGGAAGCAGAATCCGCCCACAAGCGGGGAAAGCCGCGCCTGCGCAGTGACCAAGTCTCGGCGCGTCGCCGCAACGGGGGGGAAGGGGAGATATGTAATAAAATAAATAAATCTTTAAAAAAAAAAAAAAAAAGATAAAGATGACATTTCATGATGAAAAAAGAGTCAGTTCATCAGAAAGATCATAAACATATGCTTTTTTACATAATAGAAGAACTTCAAATATGTAAATAAATATAATCTATATAAAATGATAGATATAGTGATGAAAAGAACAAATATCTAATATTTTGGAAGATTCAGCACCTGTCTCTCAACAATTGACATAAACCTAGACAAAATTTTCAGTAAGGTTATTAAAGGCCTAACAATATTAACAAGCACTTTCAGTTGACATTCATAGAATATTGTACTCAAAAAATTGAAAATAAATATATCACCAAATAATGGTCCATAAAATAAGCCTCAAAAAATTTCAAAAGATTGCAATTTTACAATGGATATAAAATATAAATCAGTATAAATATTGTATGTATAAGTTTTTCAAATATTTGGAAATTAACTAACACATTTATAAGTAACCAATGTATCAACAGAGAAATCAAAATGGAAACATAAAACAATGATACTGAATAAATAATGTTAATAAAAGTTTTTAAAATTCAGGGCTATAGCTAAAATAGCACATAGAAAAATATAAATTTAAATTGATTTATTTTAAAGGAAGAAAGATTTAAAATGTTTAAATTAAAATTTCACCCAAGACTCTAGAAAGCAATGAACAAATTTAATTTGAAGTAAGTAGAGAAAAGTAATAATAAACGTAAAAGGAGATATCATTAAAATACAGAACCTAAAAATTCAAATATCTTTTTTTTTAAGATTTGTAAAATGAAAAGAACACTAACTAAATTGACTGGTATAAAAGAGGTAAAATATACATTATTAATATAGAAATAAAATAATAATATCACCACAGATATAAAAATGATATTCTGAATTATTCTGCCAATAATCCTAGCAAATTGTATAAAATACACATATTTATGGAGACCCTTATCTTACCCCAACTAAAAGAATATTGACTTAAAGATATGGATCAGCTAATATATATTTATGAAAATTTTTACATCAAAATCTTAGCTAAAATAAAACCTATGGACCACATGGTTTTGCTGGTAAATAATATGAAATATTTAAGGAAGGAATAGTATCAATTTTACCCAAACACAACAAAAAATAAAAGAGGAGTGAATATGAAGCCAGAATTACTCTAATGCAAATGTACACATTAATAATTTTTAAAATCTTTCAGTAAACTAGGAATAGAAACGTCACTTTGTTAATCTAAAAAAATCATATAAAGAAAGAAACAGAGAGATGGGGAGGGAGGAAGAATAAAATGAAGGAAGGAAGGAAGGAGGTCAATGGAAAGAATAGAGAGGGGAAGAAAAGACAGCCAAAATCATATTTATTGGTGAAATATGAAAATGTCACATAAAAAATATATGGGATTCTGATAAACCCCACTCCCACATCTCCCACATTTTCCCAAATTAACAATTAGTGTGGTGCATTCATTACAATTGATGAACACATTTTGGAGCATTGTCACTCATCATAGATTAAAGTTTACATTGTAGTTTTCACTCTCTCCCACCTAATTCTGTAGGTTATAGCAAGATATATAATGGTCTGCATCTGCCATTGTAATGTCATTTAGGACAATTCCCAAATCCTGAAAATGCCGCCATATTACACCTGTTTTTCATTATTCCTGTCATCAGAAACTCCAGGGCCACTGCTTCTACATCAATGATATAATTTCTTCCATTGCTAGAATCACAATAAGTCTATTGTAGAATACCAGTAAGTCTACTCTAGTCCATAGTTCATTCCCCAATCCTGAGGATTATAGGATGGTAATGTCCAATCCACCTTTATTGAGAAGAGGCTGTGATCCAATAGTGATGATGGATGGGACTGTCTTACTCACAGTTGCAGACTTTCTTGGTTCCTTGTTATAATGTTCTCCTTGTTGGTTGTCTTGGGTGAGTCCAATGAACTGGAGAGTAAGTGTTGCAACTCCATTGAGGTTCTGGGCCCAGCTGGCATATGAACAGCTGAAAGATTCGAGTCTCTTGGATGTGCACCTACAAACTCCAGCACCAAGTATAAGGTTAAGTAGAAAGGACAGAAGATCCACATGTAGTGAAGCCACAACTGAGCCCAACTTTGTCACTCTCAGAAGCACAAAACTCCAAAGTAGTGCCCACTGCCAAGGCACCAAACTCTGGAGCTATCTGCCCTGACCATAGAAACTGTTTGTCTCCAGAGCCCTCAAGAGCCCCACTATTTGGGGGTAGTTTCTACCTTGGTAGACTATGAGATCCTGTTGAGATGTGCATAAGCGTTACCTCTGGGACGACTTCCCAACTCACTTTGAAGTCTCTTAGCCATATAAATTCTTTCATCTTTACCTCCTCCCCCTTTTGGTCAAGGTCAGTTGCATTGCTAGTTGGTGCTTGGTAGTAATCCCTCAGTGCCAGGAGGCTCATCCCCAGGAGTCATGTCTCACACTGGGGGAAAGTTAATGCATTTATATGCTGAGTTTGGCTTAGAGAAAGGCCACATTTGAGCAACCAGGAGGCTCCCAGGAAGCAATACTAGGCTATGTTTCAATTTCAAGAGTAAAGGTTCATATGCATAATCATCAATATCAAGGGCCCATCAATGCCCTTTTACTCATGGATTCTCACTGATCCATTAAAGAATGTAGCAGAGCATCCCAGGATGTGAATTTAATTTTCCTTCAGTTAGTGTATAAACCTCTACCCACCAAGACAATGCCCCATGAACATTGAGCACATTTATATGCCTTATATTTATGCCCACATGAGCTTCTTCCCATTTTGATATGAGTTAAGAAAACTAAGCAGACTCACAGATCTAGTCTGGAAGATAGGTTTATAAGAAATAGAAAGGGAGAAGAAGGTTGTGAGCCAGCACCAAGATGGGCAAAATCTATGGTAAGGGTGGAAGTGTGTAGTTGTACAGTGGAGGGGCATGACAGTTGTGTAATGATACTTTTGGGTTGGACAATGCTGGTTTGTCAGGAGAATGGGGTGGGGAGGGTGGATTGGACTGTCCATGGAACTGGGAGGAGTGTTTGGGGAGGGAGCAGGTGAACCCTGGGGATTGGTAGGCACATGGTTGAAACTACATTGTTAGGTATACTCTTCTGGCAAGATGTCAAGTAAGAGTTCCTGGTTTGGGATGTTGGATGTGGGGGGCATTCGGGACAGTGTGCACCTGGGTCAGGCTTCTAGGGAGTGTGTGAGCATTCATCTTGTCATAGTATGTAATATCAGTGGGTGGAGACCGACATAATGAGTGGCATGGTGGTGGACACCCATCCAGGGGAGGCCTGCTATGTCCTCAGATAGAGGGGCACGAGTTTTTTGAGAGCATGGCCAGTGCCTAACAGGGGAGGACAGACCAGTTTTTCAGACCTCAGTGTTGTTTCAACTGTGAATCTTGTCCCTCAAGGAGTGAAGCCTGGTGCTTGCCATGGATCCCCAGAGGAGGGTGTGGGAGGACTAGAATAGATGGAACATGGGGCATTTTGAGGGCAATGGAAGTGTTCTACATGATCTTACTATGATGGATATAGGCCATGTTGAATTGATCAAACATAAAACATATAAAAGTGTATGGTCCAACACATAATCCATAATGTAAACCATAGACCATGTTTACATTATGGTAGCTATGTTTCAATATTTGTACATCAAAATTGTAACAAACATCTCATCTACATATAAAATGTTATTAATAGGGAAAGAGGAAAAAAGGGGAGGATGTGGGGTATATGGGAGTCCCCTGTATTGTGTGTGTGACTTTTATGTAACCTAAAACTTCTTTGTGAACAAAATGCAAAAGTAAGACACTGGGGTTGTAAGCAGAAGAAAATGTCACTGTACATATAGGATAACAGATCTTAAGAGATGAAAGGCAAAATGTCAAAAAAAATTTAATATTTTTTCATTAATTTTTATTATCCCAAATTTTTATTTATTTTATTTTTTATATTTTTGTATTTTATTTCTTATTTTTAAAACAATCATTATTATTTCATTTTCTTATTAATTGTAATTGGCTGTTTTATTGGCTTCATTTTTGAAGAAGTTTTGGATCACAGAGAGGTTACAACTGTGGCAGGGGAGGAGCATTGGTTCAGGGTGTCAGTGTATTTCATCTTTTCAAACATATCAGCACTGCTTAACATGGAGATAATAGGGGGTCTCAGTATGTTGGACTACCACCAAGGAATATTTTCTTAATTTCATTGTATATTATAGCAAGGTCTGTTATGTGCATTCACATGAAATGTGCTGGTAATTTTACAAGGTTATAATGTCCTATCCCTGCAGTGAAGTTAGACCCTTACTGTGATATGGAGCAGCATATGTTTTCTACTCTCAACTTGGAAGAATGATTTCCAGACAACCAAAGCTGAAAATGCATCATTAACACATGGCTAAGATTGCTTAACTGTATTTTTAAGGAAATTCAGAATATTGTAGCTTCTTTGAAAATTAAGATAATTTAACTTATGCTTACTAAAACCTCTCAAATATATTTTAGAAAACTTCCGTTATTGTTTTAAATTTATTATAGAAATGAGATATAATCATGGAATTTAGTTATAAAATTATATGTGTCTAATCAATAATGAATGTAAATAAGTTATGATGATAAAGTAAATTTGTTTTGATTTTTTTCTTCATATTTTAAGCACTTAATGTTTCCTATGCTTTGCATAAAATTTCATAGTAAAGTTAATATCCATTCCAAAGCACATATTGAATACAAATAAATTCAGTTTATATCTCTGCATTACTCAAGGGGGATGGTCTTATTTATTCACTCAAAAAATTATTGTGAAATCTCTATATAATAAGGACAACTGTAGCTGCTTGTGATATATCAGTAAACTAAAGAAAAAAAAATATCTACTAACAAACCTTACATTCTAATAGTAAGTGCCAATAAAGACAATATAATTGAATTATAAATTAAATAAATTAAATATAATAAAGTCATTTTAGTATATTTTAAAATTATAAATCCCACTAAGTATCAAAAGGTAGAAAAAGGTAAAGGGAATTACCAGTGTTTTTCTCAGGCTACAATTTTTAAAAAGGTATTTAAGGCAAATATCGTTGAGAAGGAAAAATTTATGCAAAGACTTAAATGTGGTGATGGTTTTAGCTATGTGGTATGTGGTATCCAAAGGAAAATATATCTCAGGCAGAGGAAAAAGCCAAGGCAAATTACCTGTGGAAGGAGAATGCTTGTTATATATAAGGAACAGAAAGAAGGAAGAGTAGTAAGAGATGAAGTCAAGGGATGGTTAGTGATGGAAGTTTTTGTTGGTCATGATGCAAAGGGAGTGTAGATCATCAAAGATGTTCCAGGCTACTTTGGCACTGATTAAATTTGAGAACTATTAGAGTGTTTTGAGTTGAGGTGTGACATAACCTAACTTATGTATTAAATATCACTCTGCCATGTGGCTAAGAAGTTTTCTGTGGCATGGATAGAAGCAGGCAAGCTTGTTGGAGGTTGTTACAATAATATAGGAAAAGGATGATGGTGATGAGAGTTGGTGATAGAATGAAGACAGGAAAAATGGAGGGAGTCAGGATATATTTTGAATTACAGTTTGTGGATTTCCAGTGAATTGGATATGAGGTGAGAGAAACAAGTATCATGAATGACTGCTTTTTTTAAATTGTGCAAATGAAAATATACCATTGCTATTAACAGAGATGGTGAGAAACTCAAAGTGAAGGAAATTTTGGAGGGAAGAGTCTGTTTTGGTCATGTTGTGTTTAGATGTCTATAAACATACCCAACTTTGGTAGGCAATTGAATAAGTCAGTCTGGACATTGGGAGATGTATGCACACATAAATTTGGATGTATTAGCCCTATAGGCATCATTTATATTCAGGAAGAATTCGTTTCAGGTACATGCAAACATAGAGAAGAAAGAGTTACATTCTGAGCTAGTAATGAAGACAAAGGGAAAGAGACAAAGCCAAGCAACTGAGGTAGGATAATGACAAAATCATGGGAAATGAATGACCAATTGTGCTGAATATTTGTTACACCTCAAAACAATTGGTACTGAAAATGTATCTTTGTCTTTAGCAACATGGTCATGAGAAATGGTCTTTAAGTGGATGAGTTATTTTAAAAATCAAAAGGCAAACACTTTGTAGATAAATTTTTTGTCAATTTTATTGAAACATATTCATAAACCATATTTCTTAAACAGAATAAAATCTAGTTTTGCCTCTTTTCATCTATCTATATCTATCTATCTTTCTATCTATCTATTATCTATCTATCTATCTATCATCATCATCTATCTATCATCTACCTATCATCTATCTATCATCTATCTATTTGTCTGTTTGTCTATCTATCTATCAATCTATCTATCTAAACACTCTTTCCAATTCCAGTTTAAACTTAGATTCCTTTCACTTCATATTCTAAGGAAGGCAATTTCTAAGGCATTGAGTAATACAAATTATGGGACTATAATGTCAAATCTAAGCCTTCAGCAATTCTATTATATATATGACTGTGAATTATTTTTATGTTTTGATCTAGTCATTATCCATCCCATTCTAAGAATCAGTTAACTCCCATGGATTATTTTGCATGATGAAATGAAATTGATAAAGGCTTGCAAAAATATGAATAGACCAATATAATTTCTCATTTCATATACTAGAAGTCATTATATAGGTTAATGGGAAGATTTATGGAATATAAACAGAATCCCTTGTCTTTTCGGTATCACCCTTCAAGGACACATGTTTTTTAATCTAAGAAAATATTCTTTCTTGTTCTTTTGCAAATATTTCTCTAAGTTTATTTACTTTCCCTTTTCTTTCCTTCTCTATGACCTTCATTATCTTTAGAATGGAAAGAACCATGCACTTGAAATATTGAAGGACATGCAGTAACTCTCATCCATGCCAGCTTGTTTATCCTTGTGTGTCCAAACACATGCACAAACATGCACATGCAACTATCCTGAATTAATAAAACTCATAATACATTTATCAATTTTTCTGTAGAATAAATAGCATTTGGCTATAAATCATAGCCTCAATTTGCAAAAGTCCATAACTACAATTAGCTAATTAAGAGACTCACTGCTCAAACACAAATCATTACACATTATGTGATGTTTATTTCAAACAAAGTAGTTTGTTTAAAATAGAAGCAAAATTTTCTAATGAAGGGCTTGTTACTACCATATATACTTCTCTATTAATTTGTCTTCTTGATAGCTAAACAATTCCACTGCTACACAACTAAGCCTATATTGGCATTTTGTCCAGAGATGAAAAGATTTTCTGAAAAACCCTACTTCTCTTTCATAGACTAACACTTTCAAATTAGCCAATTAGCTATGTTCTTTTTCTCTATAAATATAATAGCTGCTTCTCTCCCAGTGCTCCTTAGCAGTCCCCACCTAGGTCCCCTCAAAAAAAAAAAATCTGCATTCCCTGGAGTTTAAATGAGGCATAGCCTATGAGCTATGTATTCATGTCTGCATATACTTTTCTCAGAAGGTATTCTCCTCATTATTACCACAAGAAATACTTATTTTTATTCCCAATGATATAAAATTTTCACTGAAATTGAATCATAGATTTTTAAAATTGTAATGTATTTTTTCCAAATTTATGACTATTAGATCCTCTATTATTGCAAGCTCTACACATTCTTCACCAAATTATTTTTAATGGCTGACCACTTTTAATCTTTGCTCAATAAAAGGATTAGGAAGAAAACAGGGAGGTGATGCTGCAGACTGAAGCACTATTCATTTTTAAGCCCTGCTGTTAATGCACTTTGTTAAAGGGTAGGTTGCAAATATGAACCCAGTAAATTAATGCAAAAACCATTCATTTGGCAAAACTGTTCATGTGAAAAATGTGTAAGCAAATAATATCAAGTGAACCATTTACTGAGAAGGAAAAGCTGTCACTAATGCTCCACCTATCATCCTGTTTAAAGTTTTTGAATTCAAATACATACTTATATTTTTCTCTAATAATGGGATATGTCTTAACACAAAAGGATGCTCCTAGTTTAATGGTGGGTTAGGAAGAGACACTTGTTGACTCATGAGTTTGAGTATAGTGCAAAACCTTTTACCTCAAACAATTGCCTTTATTTAACTTCACCCTTGACCTCAGTCTTGCCTACTCTGGACTGGTGGCACACTTGGATCTGTGTTTAGCATGGCAGGAGAAATAAGAATAAAAAACCTTGTTGTATATTCTGGGAATCAAAAATTATGGGGAACGTTATGTATTGTAAGCCATCAGGATTTGTGGCAACAAAATATATTGATATCACCAAGATCTGATGATAATAAAACATAGGTTTAATTATTACTTTAAATAAATATTTTTTGTGGACCAACTTTATTTCAGACACTGTAGCTGGTGCTCATGACAATAAGGACTTATAATTAGGGCCAGAAAGCATACCAGAACCTGTATATTAAAAGGAGACCTTGAACTCATCCAGCCAAAACACATCATTTTATCAACAGGTAAAGCTCTTTACCACACTATGAATTTATGACAAGAGAAATAGATTGTTTCCCCTGTATTTAGGATGTGAAACTTCATTAGCCTGGTTTTGTACATAATCATTAGCTAGAGTTTGTGAATCACTAGTGATCCTTACACAGAATATAGTCCTCACCCCCATTTTGTTAAAGAAAACTCTATAAAATCTACAGTATCTGGAATGAATTTTATAGTTTAGTAGTCAGGTTGAAAAGTGTGTCCTGAATTGTTTGTTTGTTTTCCAAATAACATGATGTTACCAGAAAAGAGTCATGTGTTTTCTCTTCCTAAGGACAAGTATCAGGTAGAAAGGTTTACTATTATAGATATCAGAACACATTTCACACCACTATCGCAGCCTCTGAGATTCTTTTGGTATAAATTAAATCAGAAGGGAGTTTCTTACCTTCTTGGTTTGCTCTCCAAAATGAGAATTGTGCCTTAATCCTGATTTAGTATAAGTCAGAGAGAAAGGCAAGGAAAAATTTTTTTGTAAAAGTATATAAGCTCTTGCCTAATTTTCCAGACCTGCTATAAAAAATACCACAAAACTGGTTGGCTTAAACTGCAGGAATTTATTGTCTCACAGCTCTGGAAGCTAGAAGTCCAACATCAAGGTCTTGGGAGGGTTTGCTTTCTCCTGTAGTCTTTCATTTTCTGGCATTCTCTCTGTCTTTGAGGCTGCTCTTTTGATTTCTGCTACCTTTTGCCTTCTGACTGACTGCATCTGAAGACTTCTGCTTATAAGAACTCCAGTATATGGATTAAAACCTACCCAGATTCCATTTGGCCTTATCTAAATAGGATCTTTGAAAGTCCTTTTCACAAATGAGTCCACACCTTAACTAATAATAATATCTTCAAAGTCCTAGTTGTGAATGGATTAAAACCTACAGGAACATGGATTAAGATTTGAATGTGCTTTTTGTGGGATACTGTTACAACCCAACTCCTGAAGGCATGAGTTGGTGTGGCTGCAAGACCAAAGAACACACCTGGTATTTAGTCAGGCATAAGTTTTATTGGGACTTATGGACAGGAGAGTCTCTCTGATGGTGGTGGTTAAGAGAATGAAGATATCACTCCACAAAGAAACAGAGAAATGAGGGGTTGCAGAACAACGGCATTCCATAGGATATGAGAACAGAGTTCCTGCCACTCTTCTGTAGCTGTTTCCTGCTGGTTAGAGGCAGTAGTTTCCTGCCTGACAGGGTGTAAAGCTCTCTGGCTATTCTATTGAAGTTGAAGGAAGGTGGGTCCAGCAGCATTGTTGGAACTTGATGAAATCCTTGCACAACTAACACCTTATTCTAAAAGGTGTTGATTCTGGAAGAAATAAACTTAGAAATAAACTTTCTGGAAGAAAATGGTGGTACAGAGCCCCCAAAAGGGCAAGCTGAGGCATACTGGACCATGGAAATGAGAAAGGCCAGGTGCCTCCAGAGGCTACTTATTCCTGAAGCTGATGGACTTGAATTTGTAAATTCCAAATGCAGTGTAGAAAACTGCCATCCCCAGTTCCCACAGTGGTGGTTATGCCTAGGAGAGCTAGGAAAACTATGAAGAGAGAAACTACACTAGACATAATCTCAAAAAGACAACAAAGGCAACAAAATAACCAAATGGAAAGCAAAATAAAGGCAATACTTTAAGAGAGCCATTCTTTTTTCTTATGGGCACATTCATTAATTACTTAGAAAATGAATTAAGTTTAGAATGACTTTTAGCATATTCAATATCCTTCAGCATATGACCTGGAATAGAAAGGATATTATTATATTTATCAGGTATATAGGCACAGCACTTAATATTAATCAATGCACTAATCAATGCATACGTTCTTCTTTGAGCTGTAGTTTATAGATCTAAGTTCCAGGTTTGCAATACCATACACGTTGTCTCTCCATGGGAGCAGACCATAATGCCTATTGTCTGTTTAGGTTCTACTCACATTACTCTGGTAGTTATTGCTCCATGTGTTATATCCTTCACACAGACAGCATGTTGCAGCACCGTTGGCCTTGGAGGGAAGCTTCAGTGTTTCACCAGCCTGGTGCATAGTGTGCTTCAGCACTATGAAACACAGCCAGTCTGGAGGCAATGTTCATTGTAAATCTGGCCAAATTGAGCCATCGCCAGCTGCTGTAGGAGTCCAAAAGTGTAATGTACTCTCCATCCACTTCAGGAGTCATGTCCAGACATTTGTTAGATCCTTTAATTATTTTAGGGGTTATAATGGCCAACCTAGCCAATAGCTCAAATGGAGAGAAAACATGCACAGCACTGGAGGCCTGGTTTGAATGAACAAGAGTTTGACAATATTGAAGTCTATCTCTTAATTTTTATGCACTTTCTAGATATTTCCAATGCAGTTTATAACATATTAAATGAACTTAACTATTTCAGCACTTTACTTTTTACTTTTACACCTTTACAATGATTAATTAACAAGTATTTTAGTTTATCAGTAAAGAAA